>JAJAGP010004027.1:0-58694 GCA_025084515.1 Ancistrus triradiatus | reverse complement strand
GGACACAAAGGAATCTGGTCAGTTACCATCCACTGAAGAAGGAAAGGAAATATAAATATACCTCGCGAAAATATCCCAAAAATATTACAAAGTTTGAAAGTTTCAACATCAAATGCGTGTGCTTACATAACTTTTTAACAACTGCACATTCATGCCAGTGCACAATTGACTGTACTACTAATAGCCATTTATGGTCTAATTTGCGCTTGTCACTAGAGGGCGTATTAACACATAAAGAAATACAGTCTGGTTACAGATTGTGTTATTTATCAACGGCCTACCATATTTTTTCTAGGTCAGTGACAAAATAACTAACATTAAGTTTAATTCCTTTATTTTATCGATATACATCAGCAAATGAGGATTTACCTATGAATCATGAATTACATTTTATTTATAAAGCACTGTTCACAACAGACATTGTCACAATGCAGCTTCAAACACGTTTGTGTGTTTTGTGACATTATTTTAGAGTGACAGCTACTCCAGTACAAATCCTTGTTTTTATCCTATAAAAGTTTGGTTGTTAGTGCATATTATTAGATCATAAAGATATCACATATTAATATACATAATAATATCACAGAATCTGTACCATTTGTAACTCAGCTGGCTAAATGATCAGTGTTTGTAGCACTGCCATGTACTAGCTCTGCTTACTCAAACTGTAGTGCTTTGCTCTTCTGATCAGTTGTTAAATACTTAGTTTTACAGCACTTGGATAGCTGTCCTCTAGTCCTCTAGATAATTGCTTTATATGTCACCGTGTATGTCCTTTAATCTGGATAAAAGCATTTACAATTTATTGTATGATTTGTAAGTCAAGTAAGTCCATCTTGGTGGCATAGTATCTTATCTCATAATACAATTCACTCATTCATTCATTTATATACAGTTAAATATACATATACATTTAAATCATTTTTCTAATATAGTAATACACTTCCCTATCCAAATTAAGCATACAGTTGTGCTTGAAAGTTTGTGAACAGTTTCTATATTTCTTGTGAAAGTTTGTGAATTTCTATATTTCTGCATAAATATTGTCCTAAAACATCGTCAGATTTTCACACAATTCCTAAAAGCAGACAAAAGAACCCAATTAAGCAATTGAGACAAAAATTATTATACCTGTTCAATTCACTATTGAGAAAAATGATACAATATTATGCATCCGTGAGTGGCAAAAATATGTGAACCCTTGTGTTCAGTATCTAGTGTGACCCCCATGTGCAGCAGTAACTGCAATTAAATGTTTCAGTCTTTTCTAAAACATTAACTTTATTCTTCTTTGAATGGGTCCTTCAAAGAAGTGGGTCATTGTCTTGCTGTGGGTGGACCGTGGTGGACTATTGGTTAGCATAATGGACTATGGCCCACTATGATCCGGAGTTCAAATCCCATCTCTGGCAAGTTGCCACTGTTGGGTCCTTGAGCAATGCCCGTAATGCACAATTACATGGATTGTAAGATTATATCAGCTGTAAGTCACCCTTGATAAGGACATCTGCTAAATGAAAATGATGCAAATCTATGTTGGTTATCCACTCCTGAGGAGGGTTTACAATGACCTTCTATTTTCTCCAGTTATACACAGTCTGTCTGACTGGTGGCTAAAATGTTTATAGATGTTATTGGAACCTTTTCCAGCAACATGGACATCAACAACTCAGAAAGTCCCTTTTTTTCGTTCCATGATACACTTCCAGAAAAACGCTGTGTTTATCAGGCTTTGATAGATCCCTGTTCTTTTAATACAGCAGGGGGCCCACTCACACCTGATTGCCATCTCAATCACTTCGCATAGTTTTGACACTCACAGATATGTAATATTGGATCATTTTCCTGACTAAAGAAGTGACCAATTATAATCTCATTTGCTTGAGTTTTCTTTATCTACTTTTGGGATTTGTCATGTCACATTCATACAGAAATATGGAAAATTCTAAAGGGCTCACAAACTTTCAGGCACCAACGGAGAAAGGTGGACAAAGAGGTACTATTTTGAAATTAGCACAATATAGAGATATTTGTGGGAATTTATGATGTCTACTTAAACAATTAAGTTTACTGAAAATATGTTTATTGTAATGTACAACATTGTATTTGAAGCATTGAAATTTAATGGATAAGGGGGAAAAAGGAAATCCCTGTGCATGCTCCTATACCTTTTGAAAGGTCGAGTTTTGCTTGGGGGAAAAAGGCTTAAGATTGCTTTTTGCACAACTGCATAGTCTTTATCTGCAGGGCTAATCCTGTTTATGGCAGACCAATTAGCTGAGTTGATGTTTGGGTGTTTGCCTGCACTTTAGAAGTTGGCACTCCTTCGCCGCTGCTCATTGATCCACTCTCCTGGGTTAACGTCCATCTGCAGCATCTTCATGACCCACTTGTCACGCCTTGCACCATCAATGAACTCATCCAGAGAAAGCTCCCCTATGAAGCGAGGTAACAAACTCACCATCAATCACTCTACAAATATTGCAGAAAAAAAATTCACAGATTTGCACAGATGAGCCAAAACGTTATGACCACTTGGTCCCCAAAGATATTTAGGTAGATGGTGCATGCCAAACTGACATCTGCATGAATGGCAAGATATATGGTTTTCAAACAGAACATTGGCCAGAGTATCACACTCCTCTTCCATCACTTTCCCAGGTGAATAGTGTACAAATACCTTCCACACGATGTAAGAACATGGGACCAAATCGTACCAGGTGACCAACACATGTGCCTATTGTACCGACTTTCTACAGTGTACTCAGAATTTATTCAGAAGAGTGTGATGCACTGTGTGTTGTGACCATAGGCATGTCTGGCACCTTCAAGAACCCTTAACTTGAGTCCCAGCACCCCTAAGATAGTAAAAAAGTCTTTTTTGTTTTTGTTTTATTTCAACGGACGTTTGTCTCTGATAAGCTGAAAATCTTTTTAAAACCATAGAAAGTCCAAGTGACGGATTTGTGGCTGACAGGCTCAGCGTTAATGGATGTTTTCTCAGATTTGTTGGTGTCTTTCCAGTTACAATGTTTCCCCTACCAAAAAGTCAGATGTTCTTCCTTCACAAGTGTAGGTGTATATAAGATTGGGGAAGTTTTCCAACTAGCTGAGACTGAAGAGGTCACTTAGATGAGTGACGAAACGTTTCTCCGCCAAAACCTTATATCCAGATGAACAGATTCAACTTCTGGGATGTACGAATGACAGTCCAACATTGGGTCTCATTGGGTGCTCAGCACCTGCTAAAGCTTTGATCCTAGAATCACCCCTGTTTGTGACATGTTCATCATGTAACCAGCATTTTTGTGACTTAGCCTTTTTGCTCATAGCCTTTTTTTTGCCCTCCCACTCAATAAGTCTTCTGAAATCCATCATTCTGACACTTGTTCATGGTATGTCCTTCTTCAGACCACTCTTGGTAGGTACTTGCCACTGCTGACCAGGAGCACCCCACAAGTCAGTCATCTGGCCACAAGAATAGTGTCCCTTGTTGAAGTCAATCAGTGTTTATGGCTGAACATGTCATACCTATCACATCAACTATGAGAACAGAGTGTTTACTTACCGCCTAATACAAACCAGTCCTTGACATGAGCAGTTGTAAGAAGATAATCAGTATTATTTGTTATTCATTACACTATTGGTCAAAATGTTTTGGCTCACTGGTGTTCAACTATTGAGAAAGTGAAACATCCCACTAGCATGGCCTGAGTTTCCCAAAAGCATCATAAACGTTAGAGCCTCTCATTCTACCCTTTAAGAATGGCCTTTGTCTTAGAGTGCTGTTGCGGAAGCCATGCTATCTTTACAGTGTTATTATTAAACTTTCAGCAGTTGCCTGTTAAGATTATTCTGTGTAAACATGAGCTAACCATCTCCATTCTCGTCCACTAGCTCAAATATCCGGTCCACCACCTGGTCTGGGGTAAGCAGGTTGCAGTCCTCATCCAGTTCACCATGGCATGCCTTCTTCATTCGGTAGATTGACTACAAAAGTAGGCCACAAATTACAATGTAACAGCCAGCAATGAATACAATCTTTGGCACTCTAGCAGCATTTAACATTCATATTGTTAGAAAAACAAAATGTAAATCTGTAGGGACTATGTTGGTGCTATAGATAAGGTACAAGACATTTGACTTGAAAGTCCAGGGTTCAAGTCCTATCATTGCCAATCTTCCACATTTGGGCTGTCAAGTAATTTCATTAATTCTTAGCTGCTTGTATTGTACGTTGTAATGTTCTATTGGTTTTAAATTTGTTTGCTTATTTTGGTTTATTTAATGTCACTATCAGCAGCAATGGCCATTTTTGCGACAGACACAAGGTTACATTGAGATGTGATCCACTCAGTTAGGGTCAATTTAGCGTAATCAGTTACCTTAATGCATGTTTTTGGAATGTGGGAGGAAACCGGAGTACCCGAAGTAAACCCACGCAGACACAGGGAGCACAATTATATGGGCTCTACATAGAAAGGACCCAGTTTGCTCCCAGGACCTTCTTGCTGTGAAGCAAAGGTCTTCCTTATTTTAAAGTCACTCTGGATAAGAGTGACTTCTAAATACTGTAAATCTAAAACCATGTAATTATAAAAGTTCTGCCAGATTCTTTGTTGATGTAGGTCATTGTGTATTTATTATATTGTCTTGACTGATATACTCAGATCAGCGAGTGTGTGTGAAACACCATAGAGCTAACTTTGCAGCTACAGATAATGAACCCTGCAATTAAAGAGGTCAAATACACAGTCAACATCTGGCTTTCTTGACACTTTAAAATGTCAAGGTCTCTCTTACCTAACTATTACATCAGCCTGATCATAGCATTAGCCCTGCTCCAGTTCAGTATCAGATATTCTATTATTCTGGCTTTCAGTCTGCCTATTTAAATGCCATTTAGTATAATGCCCAAGCCGTGTTTGACTCAGTCTGAATAAATAAGTATTAAATAGGCAGGAAATGATTACCTCCACAATCTCCTTTAGCTCTGTCTTGTCAATGCAGCCACTCCCATCCTTATCGTACATTTTAAAAGTCCACTTCAGTTTATGCTCAAGCTTGCCTCGCAAAACCAAGTTCAATGCTGCAACATATTCCAGGAAATCAATAGTGTTGTCCTATGTGGAACAGATAAAAAGGAATGATAACACTAGGCCATAGTAAACCAATACTACAAAATACTTCTGGAAATAATAAAAAATATAATAATTTTATTTTCTAATTTTAAAAATCAATCAAACTGTCTGTGTCTAAATACTGTTCCACGAATACTTTTTGCAATTAAGTGTTTTCCATTAAAACTACTATACTCACTCCGTTTTTATCAAAAGCCCGGAACATGTTCTCTATGTAGTCTGCAGCCTCTTGGTTGTCGGTTACACCGAAGAAACTCTTGAACTCATGCTTGAAGAGCGTTCCACTTGGGCATTCAACCACAAACTTTTTATACCACTCCTGCAGTTCAGCCACATCAATCTCTTTATCATCTGTCTCCTCACTGAGCCGCTGACCCATTGCTCAAGTGGGCTTGAAAAGCTCCTGTTCCACCTCTCAACCAAAAATGTTCACTCTCATATTTGAGAGACTTTCAACATCCTCAATTAAAACATCCTGTACATTCACTGCAGTTCAGTGATTAAAAACTGCTGCAGCTGTCCTGAACCCAAAATGTGTATGCCCTTAATATCACTTTTTGAATTATTCACCACAGACAAAAACAGAGGCGTTATGTTAACCTTGTAGTGTTTAAGCTCTACTGGCTTGGGATCCATCAGAAGGACCCATCCGGATCACATGACAGCAGGGATTATTCATATGAACATGTCTGACTTAATTAGCTCAGAGGGAGATCAAGAGGAGCTTTATTATAGTTCATCATTTAGGACATTCTATATGCAGAGCAGGTTGTGGGTATTTTGGGGAGAGTAAGCGGTAGTATTTTACCAGTCATGTTGTTCAGTCTGAAGTAGTGGTTACAGTGAGAGTGAATATAGTTAGAAGCCATTGTAAACAAATATCCCTGTAATACAGTGAGAATACTGTATATAATGTAAGTTATGTGCTTATGGCCTCAATCCACTGATGTGTATGCACATAAAAACTATTGTATACTTTATAGGGAACACTCACACTATTTTTGTATTATGCCAGTGCTTTCTAAACATAAAAATCTTTATTAACCCTTTAAATCATCTGAAAAGATAAAGCCAGATAAAAGTGAACCATGTGCATTATTATGTCTGCAATAATTGGGTTCATCTAAGATGTCAGGTGATGGGTCAGGGAGTTACGTAAACATGACTCAATCCTTGGGGTGATGACTGACAGGGATGTGGATCTGAAAGGGAACATATTGCATAAAATTATAGATTCAGTTTACAGACAGATGCCTTCACATTTAACATTAGAATTGGCCCAGATGCAGCAAAACAGGCTCAAACCATGATACTACCACCACCATGTTTCACTAATGAGGTACGGTTCTTGCTGTAATGTAGTGTTTTCCTTTTTCCAGATATATCACCTGCCATTTAAACCAAAATGATCTAATTTGGTCTCATATGTTGACACAGTATTTCTCCATTAGCCTTCTGGCTTGTGCACATGATCTTGAGCAAACTACTAACAGAAAGCTGTGTTCTTTTTTTGGCAAGCAGCGACTTTCTCCTTGCAGCCCTCCCATGCATACCATTGATGTTCAGTGTTCTCCTGGTGATGGACTCATGAACAATAGCCAATGTGAGAGAGGTTTTTAGTGTTTTTGAAGTTACCCTGGGTTCCTCTGTGACCATGCCAGGTATTTATACACCTTGCTCCTGAAGGGATCTTTGTTGGTCAACCATGTGCACATAATCTGTTAATCTATCACAATAATCAGAAATCTCCTTTGTTCTTGAAATTATACTCTTCCATGAACATGTGTTGTGAATGTCAGACTTGATAGGTTCCTGTTCTTTAAATATAACAAGACACTTACTCACACCTGATTTTCATCCCATCGAGTGAAAACACATGACTCCGATTTCATCTTCAAATTAACTGCTAATCCTACAGGTTCATATACTTTTGCCACTCACAGCTAGGTAATATTGGATCATTTCCCTCAATATAAAAATGCAAAATTGTTGTCTCATTTGCTTAATTGGGTTCTGTTTATATAACTTAAGGACTTATTCAATTGTATATTTTGCATTGCTCTAGTATCCATGTATGTGAGAGATGGTTCATACATTTTTTTATGAAAAAGTCCCCAGTTCGTATAATGACCCTAAATCATTGTGTTAAAATTATCAATGCAGCTTGAGTGTCTTTGTCCAGATCTCAAAATCCAGTATCTTAATCTAAGCTATAGTGCCTAAAACCATCAGATCACTTTGAAATTGTCACGTATCTTACAGTCTGACAACAAACACCAATTACGATAATTAAAAAAAATGAAGCACCCAGATAGAAATGTCGGATTGCTGCAAAATTCGGCATGCAGTTATGTCTCAAGCAGATCTGTAAATTATTACGTGTGGTCTGATATTGGGTCTTGTCTCAAGAGGGCATAAAAGTGCTTCCCCCACTGAACTATAAAAAGGCTCTCAGAGGTTACTTTTGGGTAATGTATCTCTTGGTGAGAGATCGTTGACTGCTAGACATTCTGCTAGGACACATTTGCCCACAGCCAGGCCTGTAGATCCTCCACACTCATAGTTTGCCAAAGCTGGCATCCCAGCTGGGCCCATAAGTGTTCGATTGGTGATACATGCAACAATAAATTTCACGATAAATTCCTTAAATCTCAGATATATTTTTTTGGACTCATGCTATTTCTAAGGAAGATTCTAAGGAATTCTAAGGAAAGAGCAACCACTAAATGCTATAATTTTACAATCAACAGAAAATCTTTGCAATATCTAGCCTTTTGATCGTCGTCAGATTTTAAAACCAAAACACTTCCAAACTGCAGACACAACTCCTTTCTTGGGCACAAGTTCTTCTTTTGCATCTCCAGTCTCACATTCTTTATCCTCCATGTTTATTTTCTGTTCTTTAATCTGAGGGAGATTCTCTTAGCTGTTAGCAGACTGCTATGCTAAGCTAGGCTATGCTATGCTATGCTGTGGTGTGTGTTATGCTAGTGTTCCCAGAATGAGTTCGTGAAATGCTGTTCTACACAGCGCTCCATAACACTTATAGCGGTGAACAATATTATATAATTTACTGCCTATCGAAACATTACAGCTGTTGTTTCAGCTGTGCTATGTGCTATGGTGGTATATGAAAAATTCATACTATACATGAAATTGTGTTGACTCCAGGCACCAGCGTAATATCAGAACTGTTTGAATCTTAGCAGATTTACAAGCAGATTTGTGGAAGGCTATAAAACAATATAAAATGTAATTTTGGGAAAACAGAAACTGATGTGGGGAGTTTTGTTATGGGCAAAGTCCTGCATAATGTACAATGGTGCTTGAAGGTTTGTGAACCCTTTCAAATGTTCTATATTTCTGCATAAATATGACCTAAAGCATCAACAGATTTTCACACAAGTCTAAAAAGTAGATAAAGAGAACCCAGTTAAACAAATAAAACAAAAATATTATACTTGGACATTTCTTTATTGAGGAAAATGATCCACTATTACTTATTAGTGAGTGGCAACAGTATGTGAACCTTTGCTTTCAGTATCTGATGTGACCCACCTGTGCAGCAATAACTGCAACTAAACGTTTCCTGTAACTGTTGATCAGTCCTGCACACCGGCTTGGAGGAATTTTAGCCCATTCCTCCGTACAGAACAGCTTCAGCTCTGGGATGTTGGTGGGTTTCCTCACATTAACTGCTCGCTTCAGGTCCTTCCACAACATTTGGATTGGATTAAGGTCAGGACTTTGACTTGGCCATTCCAAAACATTAACTTTACTCTTCTTGAACCATTCTTTGGTAGAACGATTTGTGTGCTTAGAGTCGTTGTCTTGCTGCATGACCCACCTTTTATTGAGATTCAGTTCATGGACAGAGATGTCCTGATATTTTCTTATAGAATTCTCTGATATAATTCAGAATTCATTGTTCCATCAATGATGGCAGACCAAGTATAATAAATGACCAAGTATAATATTTTGTCTCATTTGTTTAACTGGGTTCTCTTTATCTACTTTTAGGACTTGTGTGAAAATCTGATGATGTTTTAGGTCATATTTATGCAGAAATATAGCAAATTCTAAAGGGTTCACAAACTTTCAAGCACCACTGTAGCTCCATGAGGAGACGTTGAATGTAAATACAATACTTATCACAGCTGGCGGGAGGAGGGCAGCACATGGGTCTGTGGTTTTCCTAAAGCTTATTGATCTGTAGTGTAGCTTGAAGGCAGTGTTTTGGTTTTGGACAGTAAACCTTTAATCTTAAGTGTTTTGATGGTTGATTCTTGAGGCAACTTCTGCCACAACCTTAACAGAAACTGGCTGAATTCATGGCAAGACACTGCCAACAAGTGTGAAATAAATGATGACAAACTAAATACCAAAACTACTATCTATGATCTTTGATATAGCCACTGGATAAGTGTTCAGATACTTCTTTGACTCATTCCATACAGTATATCTATTCTTTTTATATTTATAAACATGATTTTAAACATATTTTCTTGGTAGTGTTTAGCTCAAAGTATGCTTGTGGCGTCTTTCTGTAAAATAAATGCTACTAGGTTTGACATGTCTTATTTTAATGTAGTGAAATTCATGCAAATTTATTCACTGTATGTGTGTGCTTCCTTGACCGAGTTGTGTGTTTGAGGCCTTTGAACTCCAGAGACCTATTCCAATATGCTGACTGCATATTACATGCTGATAAGCTCTCTTAGCCTAGAGCTGTCAAGGCCATCCAAGACACTATTAGGGAATGTTCTTATTGGATTACTACTATTACCATGGCAAAGGAGCTAAGGAGGCCTCGGTAGAAATGACAGCAATTTTATTAATAGCATAATCCTTGTGTACATTAAACTGTAAGTGCAAAAGTGGAGCAACAATTTTGGAACAATTAATAATTAAATAATTTCATCTTCTCAATACTGGACAGTATTACAGTTTGAGTAACAATAAAGCAACAATCATTCTGTGCATTATCTTCTGACATTAGATTGATTCATAATTTGTACTTATTTATGGATATTAGCACGTGTTGTTAAGCTGAGTGCATATACAGTACAGTGCAGAAGTATTAGGTCACCATTAGATTAGTTGTTTTAGCAGTGGTAAAATAACCATATATAACTTACTGTCGAAGACTGGACCCAACAATTTTAAACTTGGATTTGCCACTACTCTTTTCTACAGATCTTTGTGAGCGTTAGCATATCATTCACCGTGTTCCCCTTCCGAAAAGACCACTCCTGATCAAGCTTCTTCAGACTGTAGAAGGGTCACCTTGGCATCCTGATGAATTTGCCAGATGTTGCTATTGCTCAAATGTAAGGGGAGGTCACACTAAATACTTTCCACTGTAGGCTATAAAAGCTTTTTTATTTTTCAGTTAAAAAAATACTGCATACAAAATTTATGTATTTTCTGGTTGCATTCTAATAAAGAGACGGAGAAATAATTATATATGGTCATTACAGCATTGCTAAAATAATGTTATATGTAATCTAATACATTTGCACAGTAATGCAGTCTTAGTAGAAGTAAAAAAAACAACGCTAAACAAAATAAACACTGCATAATTCAGTTAACTATGGTCATATACTATTTCATAAAAATGTATATACAGTTTAATAATATTTAAATATATATGCAAAATGACAAAAAGCAAATTATTTCTAATCTTTTTCTAGTTATTTGATTACAGTATATCTCGATTTTTTTTTTTTTTTTTTGGTGTAATATTAAGGGAAAGTCTCTAGATGTCAGTGCTTCATTAGTTGCTCGGTTTGGGTTGGATTTATTTCATGCTCTCTAAAAACGTGAGATTCCTATGCATTGTAATGATATGGCAAATCCCATAATTTAACATGGGCAGCATTGTAAGATCACCTCTGTTTATGTTACCTATAACTATTTTTCGTTTCCTAAAATACAGTTGGCTTAAAAGCATTCTGGGTCACAAAAATGAGCAATTAGAAATGACAAAACCCAGTCACAGCATGTCCTTCTTGTTATTGGTCAGGAAGTAAAGTTCACCAAAATGTCAGAGCCAGTTACCAGGGAAGACCTTTTCAGTAGAAAAAAGGTAGTGTGTTCACAAATCCACAGTTTTGTCCCACAAATGATAAAATTAATGAGTCTCACTGGTCCTGCTTATATATCTCGTGACTGCCTAATGCAAAAAAAAGGAAAACATAAGGGTGATTTAATTGCGAATATAACTGCTGCTCTTGGACAGGTATTTATACTCATATGATCAGTTCTAGGCAGCAAACACAACAGGAGTCCTGACAAATGCACTGTTTTTGCTAGTTATCACACTCAAACCCCAAACAAGAGCTTGAATCTGTCTAATAGAGTTTTCACTTTAAGTTAATGTCATGTTTCTGAAGATTTGCCAAGAACAACTGTGCAAATAACAGCATGAGCAAACAACAAGTAAAGCAATATGTAAGGTTTGTATCTTCAAAATTGTCTTGTTAATCCCTTCCTGGCTCAAAGAGAATGGGTTGTCATGAAACAGCTTAACTGAAAAATACAATCCCATATCAGTAAAAGTTGAGACAGTTTGGAAAATGCAGATAATAATAATAATAATAAAAAAAAACCCAGTGTTGAATCCAAGACATTGCTTGAGTTTTTTCATTTGTTAATAAACATCCATTCCTGCATTTCAGGGCTCCAAACATTCCAAATAAAGTTGGGATTGGTCAATTTACTGCTGGTAATGAGGTAAGAAAACTAAATAATGATGTGATTTCAAACAGGTTATGTCAACAGGTGATTGTAATCATGATCTGATACAAAATCAGTATCCACGGAAGTCAAGATGGGCAGATGATCTCCAGTTTGTCAACAAATGCATGAGAAAATTACTGAATTGTTTAAAATTCAATCCAATGTTCATCAAAGAAAGACTGGAAGTGATTTCCATATTTGTTTCTCTACAGTGCAAAAAACCCTTAAATGATTCAAGAACTCTGGAGGAATTTCTGTGTGTAAAGGTGAAGGGCACAAACCTAAACTGAACACCCGTGATCTCTGATCCATCAGATGGCACCGCATCAGTAGCTGATATACATGGGCAAGGTATTACTTTATTACTTTATTACTTTTTTAAGCACTACAATACGGAGCTACATTCACAAATGCCACTTAAAATGTTACTGTGCTAAAAAGAAGACTTATATTAACCATGTCCTGAAGTTGCTGTGTCAGGTCATTTACAATTATGTGATGGCAGCATTAATGCAGAAAAGTACAATGATATTTTAGAGAAGCATTATGCTGCCTTCAAAACGACATCTTTTCCAAGGACGTCCATGCATTTTTCAACAAGACATTTCTGCCCAAACAAAACCAAATGCTGCACATATTACAAAGGCAGCCACAAAGTAACCCCTGAAACACTGAATCCCTTGGTGTCCTCTGCACCAAAACGTCTTTTAAGTGTAGTAAAAAGGAAAGGCAACAAGTGGTAAATGCTTTCTTGTCCCAACTTACAGAGGTGCTTGAAAGTTTGTGATCCCTTTAGAATTTTCTATATTTCTGCATAAATATGACCTAAAACTTCATCAGATTTTCACACTATTCCTAAAGGCAGATAAAGAGAACCCAGTTAAACAAATGAGACAAAAATATTATACTTGGTCATTTATTTATTGAGGAAAATGATCCAATATTACATATTAGTGAGTGGTAAAAGTATGTGAACCTCTAGGATTAGCAGTTAATTTGAAGGTGAAATTAGAGTCAGGTGTTTTCAATCAATGGGATGACAATCAGGTGTGAGTGGGCACCCTGTTTTATTTAAAGAACAGGGATCTATCAAAGTCTGCTCTTCACAACACGTTTGTGGAAGTGTATAATGACACGAACAAAGGAGATTTCTGAGGACCTCAGAAAAAGAGTTGTTGATGCTCATCAGGCTGGAAAAGGTTACAAAACCATCTCTAAAGAGTTTGGACTCCACCAATCCACAGTCAGACAGATTGTGTACAAATGGAGAAATTGAAGACCATTGTTATCCTCCCCAAGAGTGGTCGACCGACAAAGATCACTCCAAGAGCAAGGTGTGTAATAGTTGGCGAGGTCACAAAGAACCCCAGGGTAACATCTAAGCAACTGAAGGCCTCTCTCACATTGGCTAATGTTGATGTTCATGAGTCCACCATCAGAACAACACTGAATAACAATGATGTGCATGGCAGGGTTGCAACATTGCTGCTCGTCTGCAGTTTGTTAAAGATCACGTGGACAATCCAGAAGGCTATTGGAAGAATGTTTTGTGGACTGATGAGACCAAAATAGTACTTTTTGGTTTAAAAGAAAAGCATTATGTTTGGAAAACAAAATGACCAAGTATAGTATTTTTGTTTCATTTGTTTAACTGGGTTCTCTTTATCTACTTTTAGGACCTGTGTGAAAATCTGATGATGTTTTAGGTCATATTTATGCAGAAATATAGAACATTCTAAAGGGTTCACAAACCTTCGAGCACCACTTTATTTTGGAATGTGTTTCAGACCTGAAATGCAGGAATGGATGTTTATTAACAAATGAAATGAAGTTGACCAGACAAAACATGAAATATCTTTGGTTCATACTGTCTGCAATGAAATAAAAGTCAAAGTAAATATGGGGTTGGAACTGTATGGAAAATGTGTTTCTTATATTTACTTTGACTTTTATTTCAAGACCATTTTTTACAGTTTGGGGTTGTATTATTGCACATACCGTTGAAACTACTACTTTGTTTTCAGATTTAACCCTGCTTCTACAGGTTTAATTTTAAATTTGAATTTATTCTACCTTCTCATTCTTGCTGTATCAACTACAGAATAGTACCTACCCCATCAGTACTAATTCATTTGACACAAGAGCTCTGCTTTATTGGATTGGCTCTGTTGGCATTCCAATTTTTCTCAAAGGTGTCTGATGGATCTTTGACTGGGGCTCTGTGCAAGTCACCCAAGTTCTCTGTCAAAGTTAGAATCCATAAAGAAATGGATTGCCAACCCGAGTTGATGAACTGTCTCGTTGCGGAGGTGGAAACCTGCAAAAGTGTCATACTGAGAGTCACTGAACTGTACAGTACAACCCATTCTACTGCCACTGTTTGTCTGTGGAGACTCCATGCCTGTAGGCTTCATAATGTAGTGTGTACAGGCATTGAGCATATGGTGTATATGCTTATTTAATTACATAGCAAAATACATTTACATTGTGTAAAAGTGTGTGAATATGATACTTATGGTTTTGGTTCTAAATGCAGTTCATCTACCTTATAATTAGAGTTGGGAAACATGGTACAAATACTATATCAGAATATTTAAATATATTTTCACGATGCACAATATTTATCACGATACATGTGACTGCAGACAACATGCATAAACTATTCAAATATTCAAATACTTAGTAAAATAATTTTTATTCAGAACGTGCTGCACTACAGCCAATTAAACAGGACTAATTCCATTCTTTATAACGAAACATGCAGCTGGTCAGTGACGATATCCTTTATATGCAGTTAAGCACTGATGATATCCTTGATATGCTCAGAAAAGCACATTTTCATCCACGAAAAGACTATTTATAATTGTCATATTTCCCACCTCTTCTTATAAATATGGCTGTATGGCATGACTATAGAGTCATAAATCCAAGCATTAACAGGCAAGGCAGCAAAGCAGAGGCCCATGGCAACATTTGAAGATGGTTTGGTGGCTTCTTCTTCATCTTTAATGAATAGCTGTGACATTTGAGCACAGCCCTTTGGTAACATTTCTGAATGCACACCAGATGCATTCACAGTCTGGGGTGCACAATGTGGCTGCTGTTACATTCCTTTGAAATTATGAGCAGTGAATGAGGTAAAAGAAAGGCACACAGTGAAACAAGGTTGGACAGCAATGCTCAAATCTTTTATTAGAGGAGTCATAGTAGAGGCACTATCTCACATATATAGGCACTGAACTACTGGACTGGAGCTGCTGGCACAAACCTGCACAAACCTGTGTTAATCCAGAGCGCTGTCAGCAACCATGCCAGTCTGAGTGAAGGTTTCATTGTGATATGCATTTGTAATCTGCACTTATGAACAGGGGGTGCATGGGTGGTGTATTCTGCCATACTGAGACAAAAGGCAGTACCTGGTTTTGATGTTTCTGTCATGTCAGTTTGTTTAATGGGTTAAACAGAACATTTTGTTTAGCCTTAAAACAACGCAGTGTCAAAGTTTTTAGTTAATACTTATTGATCTGAACATCTGATGAAACCTTACTGCCTTTTGCATTAGTATAGCCGTATTACAATGGTATTGGAACACTTTGTAGGTACACTCTGTTGTACGGGTTCATGTTCTCACATTTTTAGTTTTGAATGTTTGACAGAAACGTAATAATGACAACCAATACCCCGTGAACATGGATCCTTGTATGGTTATTCACAACAATCTATTAGAACAATAGTAGGCCACTTCTGTACAGCTTGATTTAGCTACACAGGCCTCCTCTATAAATTATAATTCTGAGTTTGATGGCATCATTATAAAACTGTGACAGCATATTACAGCTTCTCCACATGCTTTAAAGTGGGGGGCACTACTGCTGTGCTCGAGCAATGAGATGAATCAAATCTGCCAAGTGTGCCACAGCACCAGAGTGGTCTTCAGAAACTGTTGGCGCATAGAAAAGTGTTGCCTTTCTATTCAAGTACAAATCTGAATAAATTGTACAGTCTTTAAAATGCCAAGTACAAGGCTGGCTCATTTAAAATTGCTTTAGATTGATTGTCAGAACAGTATGCACATGTCAGAAGCTGGCATGCTATGATACTAGAAAGTATATCAGTGAATACATGCACATGGTAGCCATGTATTCTCTCAATATTAACTTTAAATTCATTGCAATTCATGAAATATAAAATATGTATTATTTGTAAGAACAAATAAATAGATCTGAATGTAGTTTAGTCAATCTGCACTAGGTACAGATTTAGCAAATAACAGTCCTGGTAATGGGAGCAGCATAACGCTAGAGGGCACTGTTGTTTCCAGACATTGAGGACTAAGTGTGACCAAACAGACTGTCTTTTCTCACCTTCTGTAGCTGCGTATCATAGCTTTTGTCACTTCTGATATGAACACGGTGAAAATTTGTCACAGACATGTAAATAAAACTTTTACTAATGTAAGATTTGAATGTCACATACATTTTTACCATTTGAATTCATCCTAGACATTTTTATAGGGGCCTTTTCTTTGGCAGGTTTTCTGAATAGAAGTGGCAGACTCATCTGTGATCTACAATATATTAAAAGCACATCATATTAGACACCATCAGAGCTCATAATCTAGCACAACCTGCACTTACACACCACACACAAATGTCAAAACAGCTTCATAGAGAAAGGACAGATCCAGCACCACAGCTCTTCAGAATAAGGGGGAACAATGACAACCTGTCACTTCACAAATGATCAAAACAAACAGTCAGACCAGCCAAACAAAGAGCACTGAGAAAACGGAGCTAATTCACTCTTCCAAACTAGAGATTCACCAAGGAAATATGCATGACATAGAGAAACGATAGAAATCACAGCAAAACAACTGCTACTTAAGATCTTGGTACTCTTTACACCCTAGTGTTGCTTGTTAGAAGTTCAATGGGGTGTCATATTAAAGTACTGTACAGGTACATTTTGGTTCCCCAACGTACAATTGTTTTTTGTCATGTTATCCCCATGTCTCCTGGTAGGGATCATGGCAGGCTTTGGGGGCCATCCCAGGAGAATACAGGGGGCGAGTATAAATGTGCCCTGGGCAGGATCCCAGTGCATCACAGGGCCTGCAGGGGTCATTGTTACAGCATAGAGGGATGCTCTTCCTCAGACACGGCCAATCATGCCTGCATGTGACACCTGACCCAGTCAAAAGGCACTGCCTGGACTCAAACCCAGTTCTCTGCGGTGGAGGACTAACATCTTGGACCAAGGCATTCTCCAAGCACCAGGGACAAACATTTTAATGGAAATGTGAGCCTTTAAGGTTCAATCACACTGGAGAATGATTTTGCTTCCTGAAAATGTTTGGGTGTATTTTATGGATTTGCTGATCAGTAAACAAGCTGTCTAAGGCATGTTTGGACATGCTATAAAAGCTGCTCACATTTACAGATACAGTTTGGGCAGATGAGACTGTGGTAGCCCAGCAGACAAGGTACTGGACTATGGACAAGCTACAATATTTTCTGTTACATCTATGTCAAGTGTAAGACTCAATAACTGAACTTATTAAAAAGACTCTGGTGTAGATGTAGAGCTTGTAAGCAGAATCACTTGGTTCAAGATTAGAGGATGGGGTTTGCTGTCACCAGGTACAAGATATTGTTTCGCAACCATTAAGAACATCTGATCTAACTTCTTTACTATTGGTGGACACTGACATGAAGGCACCAGATGCTGTGTACAAACAAAAACATCAGCTGCAACACATTTCAAACTTATTTGAACCAACACAGTGTGTCATAAACCGGTTCAATCCTAATAAATTCAGTAAATTTGGTTGAATGTTTCTCCAAAATCCTACATGATACAGCAAATCTGAAATGATTTTTGTGTTCATGTTGACAGTGTCTATCATAATCTCACTTTTTTTCAGGAAGCAAAACGTCCATCATAATTAATGACGTTTCTTTATAATGAGATGTATAAAAATCCCACTGAGCAAATGTTTGTACTTCAAAGTCAGTGTAGTACTTTTACCTGCTAATACCTTATTTAGTTTGAGCTAAAAAACTGAATCCCTACCAAGAGTTTCTGCAAATATATGGCTCACTAAAACCAGAAATTCAGTATGTAGGGTACTTTGTAGTATTTCAGAGTGTTGGGAATTCTGTATTGTGACTCTATATGTATAGAAAAAGAGGTATATTTCTCTCAGCATCATCTAATTAATGCAGTCGCTGTGCTGGCAAATCCTGGAGACCATCAGTGTACAGTTAAAACTATCCATGCCTTGAAACCACACTAAAGCACACTTTGCATGTGCAGTGCAGTAGAGTCCATGCTAACAAACTAGTCATCCTTGTCTAAGAGTACTAGCAATGCTCTTTTTCCTGTTGAAGACCCACATTCTCACATATCTTCCCCTTTATTCAAGACTATCTCAGAACAGACAGTGTAAACTGCCATCTATCATCAGCTAACTGTGACATGTTGCAAAGGACTACAGTGAATCACAGCCATATCATTAGGGATGTGTAAATTTAAACAAACATGGCGCACTGAGAAAGAGTGGGTGTGTGTATGTCTGCATGGACCCTATGCACATGTTTCTTTGATCACTGCATTTCCAGGCAAGCCATGTGTTGCTCAAAGGCTAAAGATAAATGAACGTCTGTCATCCCCACAGTATTCTGAGACAGTTACCTCCTCCACACACACATACACATGGAACTGCGAGACAGCATATTGCCCTGGAGGCACTGAAAGTGTGACAGTGTGAATATGTATGTATCTTATTACGCAGTCTGACTGTCAGACTGGGATTTAATTTGACCAACATGCCTTCAGTGTTGCTGATTTAATAATTACTTATTTTACATGCACCTTAAGAAAAGATCATTATTACTGTTACTAAGATATCTTAACTAAGATTTCTTTTAACCCAATCCCTAGCCAATGTATTTAGAGCATGTGCACATTAACACATTTTCCTATTCAGATAAATGAACAAAATGTCCGTTAGACCAAAAACTCACTCATAACGGATGTCTAAGGTTGGCTGTTGGCCAGGCCCTGAATTATGATACTGTAGTAATGAGCAGTATTAACAGAGATGATTTTGTGTAAAATGGGATGTAAAAAACAACAGAGGCAACCCTTTGCTTTTGTATTTAGCCTATCAAATAAAATGACCAAATTTGGGACACATTGAAAGACCAACAAAACCCACGGGATTATTTGGAATAGTGAATGAATTGCAAAACAAGCATTCACGCACTAAAGGTGACTTGTGTTCCCTGTAGAGAACTGGGTTAAAATTGGCAGGAGCTGTATCTATACACTGGTTAAATCCCTAGCTGACAGCATAGGAGCTGTTTTTAGTATGAGGGGAGGCGTATCCTAGTATTAGAATAACACATAAAACATTTATTTTGTCTGGGGAGCTTGTGCAACTATTTAATATGAACACAAGATGGCTCATTAAATGTGAAAGAAATATAATAAATGTCTTATGACAAGGCAAATGAGAAAGTGCTTTATCAAAGCTGTACTTGTATATTTTCATTCCATATGTGGATGCTGGAACAATAAAATTATTATTTATTAGTATTAATTAAGGAATTAATGAATGAATTCAGCATTGATGTCAGCTTTGATGGCCATACAGTCTCCTCCACTATTATTGCCGACCCTGATAAAGATGAGTAAAAGTAACTGCTAAAGAAAACTTACTTAAATCCACACTGAAGAAATAAGAATTTGAAGTAAAAAGTATTAGCACCTCAGCATTTAATACTTTGTACAACCCCCCTTTTACCAAAAAAACCAGCATGTAGTCTTCCCCTATAACTTCAGGTTGGTGAAGATTTTTACAAAATCTCTCTAGATCCTTTCAGCCCGCTCACAGGTTTCCACAGGGTTTAAATCAAGGGACTGAGATGTGTATCGCAGAAGCTTGACTTTCTGTTCAGTAAACCATTTTTGTTTTGACTAGACATACATTTTGGATAGTTATTGTTCTAGAAGTTCCAATAAAGACAGAATTGTAATTTCTTGGCACAGGCAGGTAGATTTTGATTTAAAATGTCCTATTAGATTATGGAGTCCATGATGCCATGTACCCTAGATAGGTTCCATAGGAGGTCAGAGGTAAAACAGCCACACAACTTCACAGACCATCCACCATTCTTAACCGTGTGCATCAGGTTCTTTTCAGTGTTGTTATCCTCCTTTGTACACCAAACCCACGAGTGTTTGTTGACAGACAGCTCATTTTTTGTTTCATCTCACCATAGAATATGGTTCAAGTCATAGTCACATCAGCACTTCGTAAACTCAAAAAGTGCTTATGTTTGTCTTTAGTTTGTCACATTTCCAGCTGATTGGAACTTTTAAATTATATCCCTAACTGTTGATATAGGCATTTTCAGGCGAGTAGCTATTTGTATACTATTTGTACAGTAATATCAACGCACTTTTTTTCTTATTTAAACTGTGCAATCTTCTGACTTTCCCGTGTTGAATAAGTATTTGAATAATTAATTGAATAATTTGTTTTATTAATTAATTATTTGTGGTTTTGTTAAAAATAATAATTTGTTCATGAGGGATTTTGTTCCTCAGACTAAATCTACTCTCAGTGTAGGCTAAGCTAATTCACCAAAAAGTGAATTTTTGTATAACCCTTTTATTTACTCCCCTTTACCAGGATGCCAGTAATTGTGGAGGAGACTGTATTCAAGACAGGAGCAAGTTTATAAATGCACTCATCAAACACACTCACACCAGGGCAATTTAGAGAGACCAATTATCATAACGCATGTCTTCGGTATGTGGGAGGAAACCAGAGTACCTGGAGAAAACCCACACAGTCTTGGGCAGGACATGCAAACTCCACACAGGCAAAGTCTGTTGTTGGGATCAAACCAGCCATCTCTGGAGCTGTGCAGCACCACCATGCGGCCCCTATGAACATATGGTATTCATGCACATTCAAGCCAAAACTAAGGCACTTCTATGTTTGTAAGTCTGTGCAGGTAAGCCATTACCATAAACAGCTAACATACTGTCTGGCCTTCCTCTGTGTGGTCACTTTTTAGTTGCAGCCCCATAAGGACTGTCTTCATCTAGCCACCTAGGGTGTCAGTTTTAATGTTCTTTCTGTTGTGACTGACTTCAACAGACCTACAGTTTGCAATGCATGTAAACAAGTTGACTGAATTACTGACACTAACTAGTGATGTCCTGTCTAACGTTAACAGTATACTGTGACTAAAGTCAGACCTGCATCAATTATATCATTATTGTTAGTTCAGCTAATTACTGCATTTAAATTAAATCAATTGTTTTTAATAGATATATTTTAGCTTGTCATGTAGAACATGTTGGCTGACATAAGGTTCATCATTAGGGACATCATCTTTTAATTACTGTTTACATTCAAAGTCTTTGAACCATATATTTGTAATGATGACTTGTTTAACACAACTATCTTCAGTGGAATTTGAACATGGCCTGTCACTTTGATCCTGTACAACCAATGAGCCAAAACATTATGACCACTCACAGATTGAATAATGAATATTGATGATTATCTCGTTAGCAATGTGCAATATATGTAAAGACATATTAGACAGTAAGTGAACAGTCTGTTCTCATAATGTTCTCATGTGTTGGAAGAAATGGGCAGGCATGGGCCTAATCCTCATGACCAGAGACTGGGTCTCTCTGATACACCAAACCATGTGGGGTTGCTTTCAGTCAACAGTGGTGAATACCTACCAACAGAGATACGATGAGGGATAAACCACAATCTGTCGACAGGGTGTTAGACTAGGCTCATCAATACATGAGGGCAACAATGGCCATTCTGTCATAACTGCTCAGTGTCACAACACACAGTGCATTGAACCCCACCGAGAATGCTAGTCTGTAGAAGAATGCCTATGAAAACCGCTGTCCATCATCGGAAATGCCCACATTGGGCACATAAGTGTTGGAACTGGACCTTGAAGCAATGAAAAAAGATTGTTTGGTCTTATGAGTCCTGTTTTCATTTACACCACATGGATGGGTGGGCATGTGTGTGCCATTTACCTGGGGAAGAGAGGGAACCAGGATGCACTGTGGAACGAAGACAAACAGTGGAGCGAGCGTGATACTGTAAGCAATGTTCAAACATTAATTTGACATGTCACCTACCCAAACATCATGCAGACCAGGTGGTCATAATTCATTGACTTATCCGCTTATCCTAGTAAGGGTTGCGGGCCAGCTGGTGCCTAGCCAGCGACACAGGGCAAGACAGGAATCCCAGACAGGACGTCAATCCATCGCAGGGCACATACCCTCACACAATCACACTCTAAGGGGCACTTTGGAAACACCAATTAACCTAACGCACGTCTGTGGAATGTGGGAGGAAACCAGAATACCTGGAAAAAACTCACGCGAACACGGGGAGAACTTACAAACTGCACACAGGCAGAACCTGGGGTTGGGATGGAGCTGTGAGGTGACAGCGATAACCACTGCACCACCATGTCGCCCAGGTGGTCATAATGTTCTTGCTTAATGCTGTACATTACATATTTGCTTTTGCTATATAATATTATTTGTTTTACACTAACTCCTGCTGTTTTTAAGCAATATTTTTTTATAATTACAGTTAGTTTTTATTCTGTTAGGTCTTTCTAGGAAGGCATTCTGCAAATTTCCTTATGCACACATTCAGTGTCTACAAATTGCTCTTTCAAAAGCAGAGCAATTTAAACTATTTGATAACCGATAAATAGATAAAATTTCATAATTGTGACAGGTCTGATCGTCATTCGAAATTAGTATGCACATCAGCCAAATCAAAAATATACTGTGTATGACCGCAACTACATTGTACTATATTGTATATATACTCAGTAGCTATGCTAGGAACCTCCCCACCTCACCAATTATATGCACCGTTCTTGAACTCCAGCCTATCACTTAACATCTATAGTATCTTCTGAGCTGAACGTGTAAATGAGAATTACTCACTGCAGACCTCGATGAGCACACAGACCTCTGGCTACTTATCCGTGGTGAAAAACACAGAAGCGTTAACAATGCAAAAGCCGTCATGTTATGAGAGAGTATGTGTGTGTGTGTGTGTCTGTGTGTGTGCGTGTGTGTGTGTGTGTGTGTGCGTGTGTGTGTGCGGTGATTACCTAACAGGATTGCGTTTTGATTTCAGCACTTGACAGCATTCATCAGTCCTGTCGCCATGGTTCCCTCTCAGAAACAGCTTCCCTTTTTCCATCAGGACAGGTTGCGTGGACATGTCATTATAGTGACATCATGCTGCTCACTACTACACCTTTAGAAAGCCAATTCGAAGGAGTTTAATCGGCTCACTAAAACCATCAGTTGTCATGCCAACTGCTCATTTACAGTGTATAATGGTCGTTCTAAAAACGGCAACTTCAAAATCATAAATGCATGTGCAATGTTAGGCGCTGACACTTCCCTGAAAATGCTTGGGCTGAGCTAGGCTGGGCTCTGCTGTCTAATTTTGACTTGCTCTCTCTTCATCACTGTTCTAAACTGCACCCCATGCTACAGCGCAAGCATTGGTTATCATCCATTAGCGACATGTTCTTCTCGCTCTAAGAATAATAGTGCTGAATTTCACACATGCATGGCTGTGAAGGTACAAAAGCACACAGACATACGCCTCCACTGCTGAATAGATCCATGCCTTTATCTGCTTTTCCTCTAATGTAATAGAAAAAGTGCTAAGCGTGCTACTGCAGCAGCACTCTGGATATGGCCCTAAGTTCCTTTTGAGTTTAGCCAGAAAATAACCCTGCTTTGATTGTGGAAAAAAACACTGTACAGTTCAACAACATCTGCAACTCTTACTGTGTCAGTCTTTGTGTACATAGAGATTTTTTGCTTGCTTGTCCAAAGTCTTTAGTCCATCCAGAGACACATGCTGCTGTCCAGACTCCTGCAGATTGTCTCCTTTGAACCATCAGCAGTGCGTGGGAGAAGAACTGCTGCAGAGTGCTGCACTGGGCAAACTGTCTGTTTATGGAGCATGGTCGTGTGTCAGACACTCTCTCGAAAACAGAGTGCCTCCACGGCATTGCTGGGCCCCTGGGATACGCCTCCGATAAGAAAGAGCATGTTTTGGGTCTGTAGGGAGGTACAGGAGCAGCGTGGGCTGGGGAGTGGAGCCACAAATTCCCACCTCCTCTTCACATGGTTATAACTCTCTACCGAGGAGAGTGGTGAAGGCTGGTTACCTGAGTCGACACAAACACACATTAAAATATAAATAGAAGCATGAGGAGATAGTAAGCAAGTGAGTACTTATTTATAAAGCACTTTTAACCCAAAATGTTGTACATAAGGATACATTAAAACACATATAAAAGACAACACAAAATATATAACAAAACAAGAACCAGCAGAAACAATTCATACAATCAAAGGCTAACCAAGAAGAACAGGTTTTTAATCTACACCATGGACGTAGTTTTAGGTGTCCCCTTCAAAGTTTGGAGCAGAGGTAAAATGTCCCCCCAATAATTCCTGCTCACAGCATTCTTCTGACAACATTCTTTAGTTGTCTGATACGTTTTCTCCTGGCTGTTTTCTCCTGGCACCAGTTCCAATTTGGCGTTATGCGTGAAAGTGGCGACATCTATTTAAGCACACCTTTGTCGCATCTTCGCTTCAGCAGCACTATCGCTTAGGTGTGCTGCACCAGCCCTCACATGGCTCTTTCTCTTCTTTTTGAGCTCTATTTTAGTTTGGTTAAGGAAAACAGTAGACTAGCGATTTGAAGATCGCTAGTCGGGGGCAGTCGGGAGGCTGTCCAGTAAGGTAGGGCCTAGATGCCAGCGTAGGGCCAGCGTTTATTTTTGTTTCAGCCGTTGCCGCAGCGGCGCCATGTGGGTTCTCTTTATAGGTTTATTTTAGCCTTCTGTTGGTGAACCTTTTTGTTTTTTTTATTTATTCGTATTTTGGTTCACTCCTTCCATCTGGATCTAGCTGCATTTGGGTCCTAAAACCCTTATATTTTTATTTTCACGGTTTGCCTGCCTTTTTAGTATGGTGAATTGTAACAGAAAGATGCGAGCAATATTGGATCCAGCGTTAGCTACTGGGACTTCCTGTATGAAAGTCCCCACTCACTTAAAGTGGCGTTCTCTCACGCTACCCGAGTTTCGTTTAGCATTTGGAGGTCCGGGCAGATATTATGATTTCTTTAGCGACCTGGTATGGCAAGCTGACCCTGCAGAGATGCCCAGCCCCCGCCATAAGCAGCATCAACAATCGCTGGTCAGACCCCAGCTTGCATTTGGGGATCCGTTAAGTTGCCTTGGTTCAGGTATAGCCCAGCTTTACCATCTTGACCCTGCATAACTACCCTGTCCCAGCTGCAGAAGGTGTTGGTGCCCCGCCCGGTCTAAGCGTGTACTGCTGGCTCCAGCTGTTTACCAGGAACCAGGGTTTGACTCCGCTGAAGCTCCCAAACCTCCCAGGTTGGAGGATCCCCTCTACACCAGACCTCTGAGACCTTGGCCCTTGGGCCTTCGCGCCTCCTCCCTGGCTGTTCTGTGCAATCTGGCCATTCGCACAGATGGGCAATTTCGATCTAGAGCCAGCAAGTCAGAGGTCTGGTCATTCTTCCAGCCATTGCCCTTGTTCAAAAGCCTGCCTAGCTCCACACCTGACCACACCGCGCCCCTTAGCTCCGTATCTGAGCAACTAGCACCACCAAACTCCGTACCTAAGCTCGCTGTGCCCATTATCACCGTACCTGAGCAACTAGCGCTGCCCAGCTCCGTACCTGAGCTCGCCGTGCCCATTAGCTTTGCAACTGAGCTGCTAGCGCCGCCTAGCTCTCTACCTGAGCTCACGCCGCCCATTAGCTCCATGCCTGAACTCGCCGTGCACACTCGCTCAGTACTTGAGCTAATTAGCTTCGTAATTGAGCAACTAGCGCTGCCCAGCTCCGTACCTGAGCTTGCCGCGCCAATTAGTTTTGCAACTGAGCTGCTAGCGCCGCCTAGCTCTCTACCTGAGCTCGTGCCAGCCATTAGCTCCATGCCTGAACTCACCGTGCACACTCGCTCAGTACTTGAGCTAATTAGCTCCGTACTTGAGCAGCTAGTGCTGCCCAGCTCCGTACCTGAGCATGCCGCGCCCATTAGCGCCGTACCTAAGCACGTAAGCTCCATATCTGAGCAGCTAGCACCGCCAAGCTATGTACCTGAGCTCGCCACACCTATTAGTGTCGTACTTGAGCACGTTAGCTCTGTACCTGAGCCTCTTGCGCACTGATCGTTAAGGGCAGACCCCTGTGCCATGGTTTTTAGTACCGATCTCTGCGCACTGGTCGTCAGCGAGGATACCTGCGCCACCGTCCTCAGTACCAATCTCTGCACACCAATCGTTAGCACCAATCCCTGCATGACGGTTTTTAGTACCGATCTTTTCACACTGGTCGTTAGCAGTGATCCCTGCGCCACGGTCCTCAGTACCAATCTCTGCGGGCCGATCGTTAGCGCCGATCCCTGCACCACGGTCTTCAGTATCGATCTCTGCGCACCGATCATTTGTGCTGACCCCTGCGGAATGGTTTTCAGTATCGTTCCCCACGCCACGGTTGTTGTTGCCGACCTCTGTGCTATGGTCACCTTTGTTGACCTCGGTGCTAAGGTCCTTGGCGTCCATTCGCCTAGCCAGGTGACTTGCGCCGACCTATTTCTTTGGCCTTATTGGGTCTAGTTCTGCCCCTGAGCTGCCAGCGCCGAGCTCCGCCCCTGAGCCACCTGTGCCAAGCCTCGCTTTTGAGCTGCTGGTGCCGAGCTTTGCCCACGAGCTGCCCTTGGATAGTCCCAAACTGAGCCTTCTACCTACCTCTTTCAGCCCGTATTCGATGGTTGTTCCTGCCTACTGGCGTCTCCCTGGTCATCACATGCTCAACTTGGAACGT
Source organism: Ancistrus triradiatus (assembly GCA_025084515.1). NCBI lineage: Eukaryota > Metazoa > Chordata > Actinopteri > Siluriformes > Loricariidae > Ancistrus > Ancistrus triradiatus. The sequence goes on along the minus strand of JAJAGP010004027.1, from coordinate 31,838 downwards.
GGTAGGCAAGCTAAGGGAGCTAGGCACTTAGGCCTAAACAACGCCCCTTGGGGGGGGTACTATTAGGAGTCACGCTTGGGCCGCTAGAGGCAGCGTCGACTCAATACGGCGGCGTGAGCACGCTCAGCACGATTGCGCATGCGCCAGTTCCAATTTGGCGTTATACGTGAAAGTGGTGACACTTGTTGGTGGGCCTATTTAAGCACACCTTTGGGCTCACACAAGTGTCGCATCTTCGCTTCAGCAGCGCTATTGCTTTGGTGTGCTGCACCAGCTCTCACACAGCTCTTTCACTTCTTTTTGAGCACTATTTCGGTTCGGTTAAGGAAAACAGTAGAGTACCGACTTGAAGATAGCTAGTCGGGGGCAGTTGTGAGGGCCTAGATGCCATAGCGCCAGTGTTTATTCATTTTCTGTTTATTTCTTTTTTGCCTGACTTCCTTGGCTGTTTTGGAGCCTCGCTTGCGGCTGCGAGACTTGCCCCACCTTTTCCCTCTCTCACGTTGTTACCCCACTTCCTGTTTTGCGATCGGGCAAAATCGCATGTGTTGAAAAGAACGCTGAGCTTTCTGAGTCTCGTCCTTTTTGTCCCTGCATCCGTGCCACACTACAGCGGGCAGTTATTTAGGAGTTAACGTGGCACGCTTTTGTGAACGCTTCGCTCAGGCTTCCAGCGCTTTGAGCATGCGCGGACCCGTACACCATTGGCACAGCGGAGCCACGTCGTAAGCGTATCTGTGAATAGCAGATACCACTGTACTTAGCACAAAGCACACACGTGCCAAAACTCTTTGCATTCCATAACATCACAAGAAGCTCTTTTTAATATTGTGAAGTCATGCTGGAATAACACAAATCATTAGATTTTGAACAAACTTGTGGAGTCTGTGCCAGCTTGACAAATACAAATAAAATCTGAAATTTATTTTAAAAAGTTTTCAAAGATTCAACTTTTCACTCAAATTATGCTGATTATATGATTTGTAATGTAAAACATTTTCTCTTATAAATTACTTGTGTGTAGGCTTATTTCAGATGATCCATGTATGGAAATTATACTAATTTTGAGTTCCAGAATTAAATCATATATAAATGGCTTGTACTATACACTCAAATTCTGGTATTCAAAGTCCTGATAGCTGACTTCCCACTATAATATACGAGGTGTTTTTCATTTTCCTCTCTGCTGTTACAATCACTATTGTGATACAACAAATCAATATGAAACCAGGAAAATCAAATTCTTCACAGAATGAGTGTGTATCAGTTTAACATAACTGATATACAGTAGAGGGTGTCTCCAAATGCTTTTGCCTCAACCTGCACCTTCCACTCCCTTCTTCTCAGCAAGAAGCTACGTTTTCGGTTTATACAGTGATTAATTAATAACATAAATCAGTGTAGAACCTCAGTGTCTGAGAGAAGAGGACATTTTATTATTTTTATTTACACTCATGCACTTACAACAAGAAACATTTACTAGGAAGTAATCTGAGTGCAGAAATCAACCCAATGTGACGCCACAATTTGTAAATAAAATAAATTTAACTCCTGCAGCAAGCTCTGTAGCAATCTGACATATTTCAAAGAATTTCACTGAACCATTAACAAATCTATCCTTCTCTCTGAGCTTCAAAGGTTCACAGTGTGTGTATAACAGCATTTAACCGGTATGAGCTGGAGGAAGCAGGAGGGAGCTTTCATAGTAACACTTTGAGGAAGACTTTAGACAGATGTGCAGAGAAGCAAGCACAGGCATGTCATTAGCCTTCCACTCCAGGTCCTCAATCAACATAACAGCATCACAGCATACCCTTCCCCCACTGCACTCAGTCACAAATGTGAGTGGCTGTTTATTTCAGACGGGCCACCTGCCACCTTGCAGGTTTTGGGGCTAATGCAGATTTCGACAGGTGGTACCTTGCAGATATCTGGAAAAATTATGCAGCATGCACAGAGAATCTGCCTCATAAACTCTTTGATGAGGCAAATCCCAGACATGTGGGCACAGCTTCCTTACTAGAACCCTCTCAGTCAAGCTATTTGAGATGTCTCTGCAGAAGATATTTTTTCATTTCACTGTGCAGGGAATGGGTGGAGGGATAAAGCTGTCTACAATCTTTTCTCCCTACTTTCCTGAGGCCTCTGTTTCCTCTGGCAGCAAGGCCAATATCACTATGCATTATCACTTAGTTGTACCAGTTTCCATAGAGATTCAAATTGAAGGGAAAATCTTATGAACGTGTGTGTGTGTGTGTGTGTGTGTGTGTGTGCTGGGGGTGACTTTTGTCATCATAATTTCTCGGAAGACCGAATGCAATGCCACAGGAGCTTCTGCAGGAGATAATCAGAAGAAGACAGTGTGACGGTGGCATCTGCGATCTGCCTGGAGGAGCGCTGCACCATAACACACAGTATGTGAGGCCTCATTGTTGTATTGGGGATCTTTATATAGCTCACGCTAGTTACACTTTGCTGAGCGTATATGCCATTATGAGACTCAAAGGTTTAAAAAAGCTTACTATCCTATCAGCTGTGACCAGAATGGGTGAACACTAATATATTCCATAAAGTATGCAGACATCATTCCAGAGCTTGACCATTTCAGCAAGACCCATTATTAAAAGGTTCATAAACTCAAGCATAGAGCCAGGCATCTCCTTAGACATATCGTATGATTACATGGTCATACTGAAAAACTCTTTTTGCTTTTATGCACGTCATTGACTTTGGATACATTCCAATAACAACCTGGTCAATTGTCTTTACAAATAAAGTTCCAAACTGTCTCAAAGTAAAATAAACAGAAGAATGGTTCATGAGAAGCTTTAAACACAAGGCCATTAAACACAAGAGCAGTAGTATAGAGCACAAAGGCTCAGAGCACACTGGACATTGGAGGGGTAGGACTGTTGCAGGGTGGAGTGTTATGTTTGGAGAAAGGAAAACACTGCATTCCAGCATAAGAACCTTATCCCATCTGTGAAACATGGTGGTGGTAGTATCACGGTTTGGGCCTGTTTTGCTACATCTGGGCCAGGACGGCTTGCCATCATTGATGGAACAATGAATTCTGAATTATATCAGATAATTTTAAAGGAAAATGTCAGGACATCTGTCGATGAGCTGAATCTCAGGAAAAGGTGGGTCATGCAGCAAGACAATGACCCTAAGCACAGAAGTGAGCTGGGGGTTCATAGTCAAAGAGTCAAAGAGTCTTATGGTAATCAGAGACGTTGGGTTGCTGTCTTCTGCCTCCCGTGGGGTTGCCAATGTCTCATGTGATCGCTCTTGGCTGTGTTTTCCTACCAGTTCTCCTCTTTCTAGCTATGCTGCTATAGCTAATGCTGCCGGGGTCTCATGCTACACTTGGCATCAGTGATTGACATGGCATCAGTGATTGTTAATAGACACTGTGCTCTTAATCAATAACTAATTACATTCTCTGTTTTCTCTCCGAGCTGTGTTCCGGCAGTTCCAGCCCCACACATGATGTTCATCCGCTGTAGCTCCACTCAAGCTGCTTCCGTCATCAGCTCCAGCCCCATCATACCCGGGCCACTTAATGTCAATGTGTATACTTCACATTTTATTCGAACTTTGACTCCATGACTTTAGTTTTGCTCTTAGATTTATCATCTACGCCGCCCAAGGAGGTTGGGGTCCCTTTTTGGGTCTTGGTCCTCCTAAGGTTTCTTCCTATAACTCGGGGAGTTTTTCCTTGCCACTGTCGCCCTAGGCTTGCTCAATTTGGGATTGGACGTAGTTATTAGGAGATAATCTAAACTTGTAAAGTTGCTTTGAGACAATGCTCCATTGTAAAAAGCGCTATATAAATAAATCTGACTTGAAGTCATTCTACCAAAGAATGGTTAAAGAAGAATAAAGTTACTGTTTTGGAATGGCCAAGTCAAAGTCCTGACCTTAATCCAATCAAAATGTTGTGGAAGGACCTGAAGTGAGCAGTTAATGTGAGGAAACCCACCAAAATCCCAGAGTTGAAGCTGTTTTGGTCGTACAGGACTGATCAACAGTTAATGGAAACGTCTAGTTGCAGTTATTGCTGCACGGGGGGTCACACCAGATAATGAAAGGTTCACATACTTTTGGTACTCAATAATATGTAATATTGGATAATTTTCCTCAATATATAAATGACCAAGTATAATAGTTTTATCTCATTTGTTTAACTGGGTTCTCTTTATCTACTTTTAGGACTTGTGTGAAAATCTGATGTTTTAGGTCATATTTATGCAGAAATATAGAAAATTCTAAAGGGTTCACAAGCTTTGAAGCACCACTGTATGTATACTCTTATATACGCTTTAATTTTCATCTCTAATTCTGCCTAGTTTGTGTACACACACACACACACACACACACACACACACACACACACACACACACACACAAATGAGGAAGAATTATAGATGGAAATTAAAGCATATATAAGAGGTACAGCACAGAAGTGAAAATATGAGCCGATATTTATGAGAAATTAAATTATGTGGGTGAAAAACATGCTGAGGAAATTAAAAGGAGATTGTAGGATGATTGAACTAGGATTCACTGTAAACTAAGTAAATTGGTTCTACATTTCATTGTATTCACCTGTCTCATAGTATCCTTGCATCACAAACATGTACTATCATACTAAATAGTATGCCAAATTACCACATCAGTATGGTTTTGACCCTATTGATATACTATTTATGCATTATAAATGGCTTATTGCTCTCTAGACCAATTCTCTTGGCGAATAATCATAACCTCACATGGTTTTGTTTATGTTATGCTGATGACACTCAAATCATCCCTTTTCCCTCCATAAGATGTGCATGTTTCCACCTGCATCTCAGCATGTCTTGAGGACATCTTGTCATGAATGTCAGCTCATCATTTGAAGCTAAACCCAAGCAAGCCTGAGCTGCTTTACATTTCTGGAGACATGACCCCTCATCAAGACCTTGTCATATCCTATGTACACTCCTCCATCTTCCTCTCTGACAGTGCAAGAAGCCTCAGAGTCTAACATTGATAACCAGCTGGATTTCTCAGCTCATATTATCAAGCAGAGGAGGAATCTCCTCTACAACATCAGGAGAATTTGACACTTTCTTTCCAGATGAGCAACCAAGGTGCTTGTCCAGTCTCTTGTTGTATCAAACCTAGACTACTAGCAGATCTTTGTTCCTTTCACTGCCTCCCTGTAGTAAAACCCTGATGCCCACCTATAAAGCTAAAAATGGACCAACAACAACTTACCTAAATGCTGTAATGAAACCACAGTATGTTCTGCACCTTCAAGACTCAATCTTGGCTCAACTGGATCCACCACACAAGATTAAAGACAAGCATCCAGTGTTGTTAAAGTTTGGATATTTTTTATTACCAAAAGTTAGCGTTCTTTAGCAATCGGTAATTTGTTTAAAAATAAAATTCCAATTATCCTACAAATGCTTTCTCCCAGGACCTGTGGATGTGTAGTAACACATCACAGAGATTTGTGTTTGTAATGCCGGCTAGAGTAAAGGAGACACACGTGACGACTGGATGAAGCACAGGCGGGGTTTAATAGGAGTAGCAGGCAAAAATGTAAACCAGTAACAGCCCAAGATCGGTAACAGGGAAGGCGAAGAGCAAAGGCGAGAAGGGATAGACGAGAGGCGAGGTCAGAGAAGAAGTTAAGTCGGATATATAGAGAGCTTAGAATCGAGGTAGGGACCACGATTCTATGAAGCAAGAGGGTATAAATAGGAGAAGGGGAAGGGCCGAGAAGATAGGTAACAGGTGCAGATGATTAGAAAGTAGGAGAACTGGAAAGTGGTAGAACGTGGGCGTGGTCCGCTGGGCAGGCTGCAGGTGTGACAGGGTTAATATGCTCTGCTACAGCATTAGCAGAAAAAGGACCGCTGGAAGCGCTCAAAGTACAATATATGTGGAAAGTTGATCTGTTGTAAAGGGGTTTGCAGCTCCAACGTGGCAAAACATCAAAGCTACCAGTATGACATTAAGCTTCTGCAGAGTACAGTGCTCAACATAATGTGGTCTCCAAGCCCAAGTGCCATTTTAGCAACTACCAGAGACAACAATAGCATATGCAGTGTGTTTGGCCTGTGGGACACCTTTCATTCTAGCAATGAAGGAAAAGATAACCAGGTAGAAAATCAAAAGGGGTTTCATAGAGTGGTAACAGCATGTATTGCCGTCATTTTGGTAGGCAAAGTTTAAACATTTATCACCAAAAGATAAAGGGTTCTTTTTATCAGAAGGTATACACTTTATTAGAATTTGGCATACTTGATAAAATAGCGGCTGCCCTGTTGATAAAGCTGCAACTGCAGATAAAAAGACTACAAGTAACATCAAGGGATAAAGCAGATATTTATTCCAGAATGAAACATTTCATCTTGTTTTATGTGCATATGTGGTCTATATGTCTGTATGTGGTTTGCATGTATGGTCTTGTCAGGAAAAAAGAAAAGAATGAGGAATAAAGAAAATAGGCCAGCCCAATGTGAGAGACTTCAGCAAAAAATCCTTCATATGCAACAGCATCAATTTTTCAGCTGCTCAGACCAAAAGCTACATATCTAAACTGGTCGTCACTGCATCCGAAAGAAAAACTGCAGATTTGTTTCCCCTGAATGTTTAAAATAGTAGAATAAAAACACATCAAGTTTCATCTGCATCATCTTGGCATAAATGGATTTCTGGGAAGTGGCAGAAAGCTCTCAAATCATTTATCAAGGGAAAAAAACGTTCTTTTGTGAACATCACTATGAATGAAAGAGAGACGGATGAAAGATGGAAGGAGGTTTTTGATAGATTAGTTGGCTGCAGTGTGAGGACTATGCTGAGTAATTCTATTATCCAACCGACATAATCAGGAGATCAGCGTGTCAGTGAGTTACTCTGACTCTTTGAAGCTTAGTGTGGTATTATTAACTGCATTGTGTCCGTGAACTGGAACCCCTTATTGGAACTAATGAGACCAGATCAAATAACATGTATCATTTTTGAGAGGAGGATGCTGTGTAATGCCAGAACTTTAACAAAATATATATCATATTTAGATGCCACTCTGAATGGCTTCACATCTTTAATTACATTCTCTACTTCACTTGTATTGGTAAGCACATTGTAGTTTTATTTTACTGATTTGTTAATTATAAACTAAGCATCTAGAAGACACTGAGACAGCTGGTGGCTCTTTATTTATGCACATGCACTTACAACAGAAAACGTGCCAGGCAATAGCCCGAATGGAAGAATACATACGTGCACACACACGACACACACACTAGTAGATATGAGGAATGCGGTAGAGAGGCAAAGCCCCATCCAATATAAGTATAACACTAGGAATAATAATAATAATAATAATAAAAATAATAATAAGGTTTATTTACACACGTGGACAAAATTGTTGGTACCCCTCGGTTAATGAAAGAAAAACCCACAATGGTAACAGAAATAACTTTAATCTGAAAAAAGTAATAATAAATACAAAGTCTATGAAAATGAACAAGTCAGACATTGCTTTTCAACCATGCTTCAACAGAATTATTAAAAAAAATAAACTCATGAAACAGGCCTGGACAGAAATGATGGTACCCCTGAAAAATGTGACCAAAGGGAAATGTTAAATCAAGCTGTGTTCACTAATTAGCATCACAGGCGTCTACAATCTTGTAATCAGTCAATGGGCCTCAGGTAGGGCTTCAGGTAGTCACTGTGCTGTTTGGTGACAAGGTGTGTACCACACTCAACATGGACCAGAGGAAGCAAAGGAAAGAGTTGTCTCAGGACATCAGAAAGAAAATTATAGACAAGCATGTTAAAGGTAAAGGTTATGAGACCATCTCCAAGCAGCTTGATGTTCCTGTGACTACAGTTGCATATATTATTCAGAAATTTAAGACCCATGGGACTGCAGCCAACCTCCCTGGACGTGGACGCAGGAGGAAAATTGATGACAAATCAAAGAGACAGATAATACGAATGGTAACAAAAGAGCCAAGAGAAACTTCTAAAGAGATTAAAGGTGAACTTCAAGCTCAAGGAACATCAGTGTCAGATCGCACCATCCGTCGATGTTTGAGCCAAAGTGGACTTAATGGGAGACGACCAAGGACCAGGAGACCATTGGTGAAAACAAAACCTAAAAAAGCCAGACTGGAATTTGCCAAAAACTACATGTTGACAAGCCAGAAAGCTTCTGGGAGAATGTCCTATGGACAGATGAGACAAACATGGAACTTTTTGGCAAGGCACATCAGCTCTATGTTCACAGACGGAAAAATGAAGCATATCAAGAAAAGAACCCTGTCCCTACTGTGAAACATGGAGGAGGCTCTTATGTTCTGGGGCTGCTTTGCTGCATCTGGTACAGGGTGTCTTGAATCTGTGCAGGGTACAATGAAGTCTCAAGACTATCAAGGAATTCTAGAGAAAGCTTGGTGTCAGTCGCAGGTCATGGGTCTTGCAGCAGGATAATGACCCAAAACACATCTAAAAACACCCAGGAATGGCTAAGAGGAAAACACTGGACTATTCTGAAGTGGCCTTCTATGAGCCCTGACCTAAATCCTATTGAGCATCCTTGGAAGGACTTGAAACATGCCGTCTGGAAAAGGCACCCTTCAAACCTGAGACAACTGGAACAGTTTGCTCATGAGGAGTGGGCCAAAATACCTGTTGAGAAGAGCAGAAGTCTCACTGACAGATACAGGAATCGTTTGATTGCTGTGATTGCCTCAAAAGGTTGTGAAACAAAATATTAAGTTAAGGGTACCATAATTTCTGTCCAGGCCTGTTTCATGAGTTTATTTTTTTAAATAATGTTGAAGCATGGTTAAAAAGCAATGTCTGACTTTCATTTGTTCCTTTTCATAGACTTTGTATTTATTATTACTTTTGTTAGATTAAAGTATTTCTGTTACCATTGTGGGTTTTTCTTTCATTAACTGAGGGGTACCAACAATTTTGTCCACATGTGTATATAGCACTTTTTCAAGTGCTTTACACTAGCAAAAGTAAAACCAAACAAATACGTATAAAATAGTAAAAAACAAAAAAATACATAAAAGAACCATAAAAAAATAGAATGAATAGAAATATTTAAAAATACATTTAAAATCAACACAGATAAAACATTATCTGATGTATCCTTTGCGACCTAGCATATCCCGAGGTGCAGTGCGTGTGAGGAGAACTTCAGAACTGTTGGCATCAGAACCGTTGGCTGAGGAATATACATTATTTAAATGTAAGGATTTCAAAACTCAAATGTTATGGACAATGTCTTTTGCTTTGTTTTAGGGACCAAGGAGCAAACTGAGACCTTTATTAAACTGCGGGAGAAAATGAATGCCAACGCCTGCGGTGAAGCGTTTCCTCCTCCAATAATTGCAAAACTATAAACAGCATAAAAACTAAACTCAAAATTTCTGGCTCCACTTTTATAAAGCTTATGGCTTTTTTGTGATACGGTGCAGGCAGGAATAGCACTGAAGAGTGAGGGCGGGAACAGTGGTTCTGTGATACAAACAGGAAATCCAAGGAAGAGTAGACCGTGTCATTTCAGTTCGGCCTTCGCTGTGGACCTTTCGAGGACACACCTTCATAGACCACGTAGAGCGCGTCCTTTGAAGGATGCAGCCCCTGAAATGGGATTCCGCAATAGGCTAACACTAAAAAACCATGTGCTACACAAACAGAGAGTGTGAACAGTAGCCAGTCACAGAACAGGGAAGTTAGGGACTAAAAGGCAATACAACAGCTAACACACTAGACATGGAATAAATCATGGATCACGAACAAAAGCCAGAGTCGACACACCATGTCATGGAGATAAAGGAAAGCAGCATACTGGGAAACCAGCACCAGGAAACATGAGGAAATGAATCAAAAAAGAGGTACAGTCTAAGCTCAGTATCTCGCCCCACATTACCTCGCCAAACTCATCTCTCGTCACCTGAATGGATTATTTTTCAAATATGCATAAATTAATAGAAACTGTACATGTACGTACATGTTTATGTACATTGTAAATGTCAACGCACTCGTTCCGTTTCCTGTTTACATCAAGCTACTACCTCAGTCAACAATCTTAACTACAACTCCCACAATCCAATTTAAGCTCGGCAAAACTAACTTACTTCGCAGAGTGTTGCTGATCTTTCAGATGTGCGTACCGAGCGGTTTTCTCATTGGACTGATCTGCGGCATTGACCCTTTTCTGTGTTTTGGATTATGGCTTAGTCTTGCGTTTTTGGTTTTTGGACTTTGCCTTGTTGATAGATTACCGGTCTCGACCCTCGCTTGCTACACGACGATTCTTTGGCTTGGCGTTTGTTGCTGTGGTGACACTGGTTACCCTGTGTCAAAGTAATAAAGCCTTTCTCATCATTCCCTGGGACTGCACTCGTCTTTCGAGTCCGTCCATCGTTACAGTCAGCATCAGTTATGAATGTCACTTTATCTGTTTTTTTTGCAACTTCGTTAAGTCGCCAAACTCGCCTCTCGCCAAAAATAGTCTTGAAACAGACGTGAGCGAGATAACGAGTTTAGATTTTATTTACTGGAAGGGCACAGCAGTCTGTAATTGATCAGCCTGCTGTAGACAGGGAAAAGGGTCAAAGGAGAGCCATGTAGGATGATGTGGCTCACAAGCACACATCATCCTGACAGACCCATTAAACCTCACACTGCACTTTACCCTCACCCTCTTTCCTTTTATATGCTTCTCAATCAATATAAAATAAACACACAAGCACAGTTTGATCTCATTTTGTGTCTTGCTAGTCTTCTCAGCCTAATGCTTTACAATGTTCAGCGGTTACAATGTTTCAGTTCGATCCTGCAACAAGCCTATTTCCAACAAACACCCACATACACAGGCACAAAACACTAAATATACACCACTGAAAATATAATTGAGCCACTCATAATAAACTGTCAAAAATAGACACACACATGTTGCCTAATATTCAAGCAACTAGACCACAGTCATTTCCATCTCACTTTATCAATTTGATTATTGTTGTGCAGTTGTCAGGTGGGTAGTAATGTGGTTGTCAGGGTCGCTGTGTAGGCTGCATTGAAAGGATACACTTGAGGCTCAAAAGCATAAATTGAGTGTCATCCTATCTGAGAAAAAACTGTATGAATAATATGAATGGCATCATAAACAAAGAAAGAAAGAATGGGATAGAACATATTGTTCCTTAAGAGCACTTAAAAATCTTTAGGAGATTATGTCAAAATGTAAACAGATCATAAAGGTTAGAGAAACAAAATATTAACAACCACTGGCATTTTGGACTTTTCTGTTTGCATACATTTTGTGTCATGTATGAAGTACTGTGAAAAAAAGCTGTCAGTGTATAATAAGTATAGTATAGTATAACAGTATAATAATAGTATAGTAAAACTGATCTGGGATTTGCGTTACATACATGTAATGATCTTGACCTTTTTCTGCATAGAACCTTCACTGTCTTATCACACTTCACAGCGTAGTGAAGAAGCAAAAGCGGCTTGCAAGGCATCCAATAATCTGAGCAGCAAACAATGTGTATGCTGCTAATATATTAGTGCTGGGTCAGAGCATATGGTACAATAAGGCTGGTAAGCAACCACTTTGCAGTTTTCCTGGAACACAGCAGCATAGTAACACTGCTAATAAAAAATACCTCATAACAACCATAATAAAACAAACAAGCAGAAAGGCCATTTGGCACAGCAAGGATAAAAAGAGTAGACCTATATGCTCAAACGTGCAGCGTCAGTTTTATGTTTCTATCCTCAAAACAAAGCACTAGGTAAGGTTATCTCCTGGCTGGCTCGATGGATTTCTTTATGTGGGACTGTAGTGGCGTAGCGGTTAAGGTACTGGACTTTGGACCAGAAGGTCCAGGGTTCAAATCCTGCCTCTGCCAAGCTACCACTGTTGGGTCCTTGAGCAAGACCCTTAACCTACAATTGCTTGGATTGTAAGACTGTATAAATTGTAAGTTGCTGTGGATAAGGGCGTCTGCTAAATGCTGTTAATGTAAATCTTATCTCTTTTTCAGATTTGATTCACAATCCATTAGGTCAATGGTGAGGCACACTGGCAGAGTGAATTAAATGGCCAGATATGGCTCTATCTCTCATAGGTTCATACATGTATGACATATAATTTACATCTTGACATTCTGGAACCATTGATGAACAGTTGGCTATATCATACCCTCCTTTTGGTGTCACATTTTAATGTTCAGCAGAATAATTTTTTAGCCTTTAACATTAATACCATACGCAGTTCTCAAACTGGCAGTTGCAACTTGACAGTGCACATTTCCAGTAAATGTATGAGCCTGTCTGCACTCATGCACAATATGCTACCCGTGGGCTAATATATCTATGAAAGCAAAACTCTTAAAGCAAGAACAGCATGTTATAACCCAAAATCAGATGGTGTCCTGACACAGTGATCACAGTACCTGCTACACTCTTTCAGGTTATTTCTCAATCTCTTGTTGTTCTCATGCAGACAGATTCTGCACTTTGGAAGACACAATTTGATGGATGCTGTGGAAAAGCCTCTCAGACACTCACTGTAATTGGTATTTGCTGTTTCACTGCATCTCCTATTAGAGATGGCCATTAGAAGAAAAAAAGAAATCAGTCAAAAACTACAACCCGGCAGATTTATTAGGCCTAAATAGATACAGCCATGTGAACGTCCATTTTGTTCAACGACCTGTTTCACAGGTTTTGCAGTCGTTGAACGAAACGTTGACTTGACATTACTATAGTCACGTAGTCTTTTTATGGTATCAACGAGTATATATATGCAGTTGAGTAAACAGATAATGGGAAACCTCCACATAGTCATGACTCTGGCAGCATTCAGATTTCTACTTTGCAACCAGCCAATAATCTCACAGAAATATGTGACATGAACTTCAAAATTCAATATTAAATAATCAAATTCTTCATTTTCTCGAGTATATACTGCGTTTCAGAGTCTCCACGATGTGTTCTGTAACTGTTTCACCACATTTAATTCTGGGGTTGCCAGATCCCACAAGGAAAAAACCTGTCACAGTCAATGGAAAAAAAGGCCAAATAAAGCCAAGTCTTTTGAGTAGGTGGATTTAGGAAATCGAGTAACTGGTGTACAATCTGTGAGTAACCTGATTACTGGTGTAAAATCCAGCTGTCTTTATTGGATTTCTTAATCTGAATTCTAGATCAGAGTATACAGAGTATTCATGACTTTTAAAATCAGATAACTGCAGAAATCCGACTATGATCGGATTATTAAGTGCTTGCAAATGCACTTAGTGATGGAAACTATAGTAGTTACTGTAGTAGTCGTGCTCTACGGAGTGCTAAAATGCAAAACAAATGACTGTCGTTTCACCACTTCTCAGAAAATGCCAGCAGCCATAAAGATATACACACGCATTAGTCAAAACATTAAAACAACACACAGACTAAATAACATATAATGTCGATTATCTCGTTACAACAACACATGTAAAGGTCTGGGAAATATTAGCCGGTGAGTGAACAGTTGGTTCTTGAAGTCAATCTGTTGGACGTGGGAGTGGAAGTGTTCAGAACTAAAAAAATGGAGGAACTTAACAAGGGACAACTGGGTTGGAGCAGTTACTTACACAACAAGGCTTGTGAGGTGCTCCCAGTCAGCAGTAGTAAGTACCGACTGACAGTGCTCTGAAGCAGACAAATCACAAACCAGCATTAGGGTGTTGGTGTCCAAGGTACATAAATAAGTGAAAGCAATGAATCCTACCCCTTCTGGTCCAAATATACAGAAGAGCTACTGTGGTACACATAAATGTTGAATACTGGTTACAGGAGGGATGTATCACAACACACAGTGCGAGTTCGTGTGCTGTTACTGTGTATCGGGGGGAGAGTGATGCCAAGCAGGTGCATTGTTGGAAGAAGACGGTGCTGGAAGCAGTGTGATACCCTGGTTTATGGGCATTCATATGGATGGTAACTCTATGTGTAACACTGCGTTGTACTGTGATGCACACAGCATATATATATATATATATATATATATATATATATATATATATATATATATATATATATATATATATATGTGTGTGTGTGTATAGTGCCAAGTTTTTTGAATAGGTATGTACATACATACATACGTGTATATACACATATACATATATATATGTGTGTGTGTGTATGTGTGTTATATACAGTGGGGCTTCTTTGTTCTCAAATTTAATATATTGTTTCTCACTACAAATCATATAATCAGCATAACAATTTGAGAAATTTAAAAAAAAAATCCAGGCTTAATTAAAGAAATATTTCTTCAATATTTATATAATTTATTATTATTTGGTATGTTCCTCTTTTGATGTCAAAGCAGTGAGCACTTGATTTGGTATGGATTCCACAAGGTTATCATAGTATGATTTTGCAATATTCCAAGAGCCTCTTGTGATGTTACTGCTGCTCTGCTTCAAAGTGCCCCGATAAATGTTTGATGTTGTTTAGGTCAGGCGACTGTGGAGAAAAGTCCATGACTGTCACACTTCCTTTTTAACTAGTTTCCTCACACCTTTGGTCTTCACTGAATATCATTTTATATTATTGTTGTTGCGTATTGCAAAGCTGTACAACTATATTTTTATCCGATTTATATTTTCCCCCCTTTTTGTATTTGTATTTTTCTGCAGGATTTTTGCCACATAACTCGGATATTGACACCGTTCCAACTCCAGAATGTTCGTCCTGATTTTTCCATCCAGGCTTGTATAAAGCTTTTTGATCAGACACATGATTTTCTTCCTGTAGGAAGAAATTGAATGTGAAGGTTTTGGCACTCTTCTCACATAACAATGATGCACATGGACTACCACAGCAACCCTTTGACAACCATAGTTACCATCTGACACAATCTGACACACCATAGCAACCATCTGAAATACCATAGCAACTGCCTAGCAACCACCTGAAATACCATAGCAACACCATAGCAATCACCTAGCAACCACCTGGGAAACCATTGCAACCACCTAGCAACACCATAACAACACCATAGAAGCCACCTGATATACCATAGCAAACTCTTAGCAATACCATAGCAACTACCTTGGATAGCATAGCAACACCACAGCAACACCATAGCAACCACTTGGAAAACCATAACAACATCCTAGTAACACCACAGCAACCATGCAGCAACCATGTAGCAACCTCCTGGGATGATAAATCAGCACCATAACAACCACCTTGGACATCATAGAAACCATCTATCAACACCATGGCAACGCCACCGAAACCACCTGGGATACCAAAAGCAACCATCATAGCAACACCCTAGCAACCACCTGGGATACCAAAGCGACACCATTGAAACCACCTGTGATATCATAGCAACAGCACAGTAACAACCTGGGTTACCATAGCAACCAACTAGCAACACCACAGCAACACAATAGCAATCATCAGTGGTACCATAGCAAGCACTTAGCAACAACATAGCAGCAATATAGCAGCGTAGCAACATAGGTCATCATAGCAACCACTTGGAAAGCCATAGTAACCACCTAGCAACACCATAGAAACCACCTTTCAACCAATTATCAACACCATAGCAACCACCTGAGACTCCATAGGAACACACCTACCAACACTGTTGCGCCTTATTAACCATGTAGCAATAGCCTAGCAACTTATTCAGCCTTTCACTGTTTCAGCCACATGACTTTTCAAGTTCATTGCAATGATATCAGGCTTCTACTGGTATAACCATGTAAACCTTGGTCATAAAATGTATCATTTGTATTAAAGATTATGTATGCATTTTTTCCCAAATTATATTGTAAAATTATTGTTACATTCTCTTGTATTTTCAGTTCTGATTGGCCCAAAGACGTTAATTTTATATACAAGGGTACAACTGCAGTGGATAAAAAGTAATGCACTCTGTAGTGTAAATAACAATTATACATGAAATGCCTAAATTAATTTTATTTTAAAAATAATTTTATTATTACTGAAGTTGTGCTCATATGAAGTACATAAGTGACTATTCGTTTTAATTCTTATTATAATGAATAAGTATATACTGTCTGGTTGACTTGTGTAAACTGCCTAGTTTACTGGTAGGTGATATGGGATAGGAAAGGCACAACGTTCATTACTGTTCTAAAATAATGCATACTATTTGTGCTCAGATAGTTTTGCAGTTACAAGAGATGATTTCACTTTTTACTTTTTTGTATTGCGTATACTATTTATACTTTAAAGCCATCTTTCCTCTTTTCTGTAGAAGCAAGTCTAGCTGCCATATTGCTTTTCCTTTATTAAAGCCTCAAGAGCAAACACTGAAATAGCTTTGCAATTGCTGTAATATTTAGCCAAGCACTTTTAATGCCATGTGATATTTACAAACTGATTGGTTTTGGAATCCAAGTTGCATGGGTGATCTAAATTACTTGCAAAGGGATTTCATCATAAAATCATTTTTGTGTGTTAAATGTTGTACAACATATCAACAGTTCTTGACATGTACAAATGTCTTACATCTGTCATGGCTGAATGATGTCTGCAATATGAGCACACTCTATTCGCACTTACCCAACCCTCCAGCGACAATCACCCTTCCACCAAGACAGCCCGCCACAAAATCCGCTCTCTTTTCCCTCATCCGTGAGCTCCGTGTGGGCTTTAGCCAAATTCCTACAATAAAGGTTAAACAGACAAAGTCAGCATTTAGTTTGTGTGTACCATAAGAACTGAAGGAATTCAACTACTTATTGCACATTCTTCATTAGCAATGCCCAGCTACTCTGGGTCAGGAAAAAGGCTGCTTGAAAGTTTGTGAACCCTTTAGAATTTTCTATATTTCTGCATAAATATGACCTAAAACATCATCAGATTTTCACACAAATGAGACAAAAATATTGTACTTGGTAGTTTATTTATTGAGGAAAATGATCCAATATTACATAATAGTGAGTGGCAAAAGTATGTGAACCTGCGCAGCAATAACTGCAACAAAACGTTTCCTGTAACTGTTGATCAGTCCTGCACACCGGCTTGGAGGAATTTTAACCCATTCTTCCGTACAAAACAGCTTCAACTCTGGGATGTTGGTGGGTTTCCTCACATTAACTGCTCACTTCAGGTCCTTCCACAACATTGAGATTGGATTAAGGTCAGGACTTTGACTCTTGAGGGATACATAAATAAATATACCTAAAACTACATTATTTATTTTTCAGTAGTGCCGTTACATGGTTGGTTGTAGACCAGTCCATCACAGATCTGCTTAACTTTTTTATATATAAATATGAGTTTGCATTTATTCATTAGGGGGAATTTTAGAAAAGAGACAATCAGGAATAAAACAAACATGTGTTGACCTTGATAATCAGGCAATGGCTATAAAAATACATGTAAATACATATGTCCACTGTGAGAGCAATCATTCAAAAGCTTAAACCACCAGAGCTCTAATGAGCCTGCCTGGTTCAGAACACAACTGCTGAGGACATCCAGTGAAGAGGTGAGGATCACGCGTAGCAGAAGATGACAGCAATTTAGGGTCATCAAGTTTCCAAACCTACAATTAGATGCCAGTTCCATGGCAACAAACTATTTGTAAGACATGCCAGAAAAACCCTATTCATTCATCTAACCACAAACTCCTTTATTTATCTAGATAATAATGAAACCTTGATTGGAAATTGGTTCTATGGTCAAGAGAGACAAAGAATGAGATTTCTGGTTATTTACTAATCCCCACTGTTAAGTATGGTGAGGTACCTGTGATGCTGAGAATGTTTTCCTTCAAATTTCCTGAAAACCTTGTTAGGATACATGTTATCATGAAGTTAATAAAGTGTCTGAGATACTGTATTGAGGAGCATTTCAAATTCTTGTATTCTCCAGGTACATCAAGTATTATTAGAGAAGACTCAGTGGTGTTATTTTTATTAGATTCAGATAAAATACAAATACCTATATAACTTCCCTCAGATGCGACTGATTTCACTCAGTGCAAGGTTAAGCTAATTATCAACAAATATTCTTGCATAGCCTTTCCCCCCATGCTTAGCAGATGTGTCAATGATTTTGGAGCTGGGTAAACAATTTGCGATGAAGTGAATGCATGTTTGCCAATCAAATCAGTACTGGGAGTAACAGTGCAAAGTAATGAATTACATTAATCTAATTACTTTACTGTAATAACGTAATGTAACACATTACAGTTTCAGTTATTAAAATCACATTACATTTATCATTCATTCATTCAGGCTCCACACAGAAAGGATCCAAACAGCTGCATTTGGGATCGAACCCAGGACCTTCATCCTGACAGACCCATTAAACCTCACACTGCACTTTACCCTCACCCTCATTGGTTTTTATCTTTGTACATTAGATTACTTTTTTGAGTAACTACTCCAACACTGTTGTTAATCAATTTTATTTTGCAGTACGTTACCAAGAAGAAAATTACAATGATTAATACTAAGACTAAAAGTCAGGCCCATGTTCTTGCATTACAAAGGGGTATAGAGGACTAGGGACTTAATAAGACCTTCTAAGTTACTGTCTGCTTCAAAACAGTAAATATGTTATGTCTGCCACCTTTTGCCCTTCTTTACCCATTTTTTACTCTCTCTCTGGTCCTATGCTCAATTTCCTCTCCATGGTAACAAGGGAAGGAGACGGAAGACCTAGCTGGAGGTGATGTGCTTCACATGAGTGAGATGAGTCAACAACCACTGAGACAAAGAAAATTTCCACAGAGGGCAGCCACGCTGTGCCTAATCTCTCTCTCTCTCTCTTTCTCTATATCCCTGCTAAAAATAGCTCTCTTACTTTGGGACAATTATTTCTTCAGGTCCACTGGCTACTGCAAAAGTAGATGTGGAAGATTTAGTAAGTGGACATGCTCAATTACAAGTTAAACTGTTCTTCAGATCCAAAGGCTAAAGAAAATCTTTAAGGAGACATTCACATTTGCAGTGTCACCTCAAGGCTGTGGGAATCAATGAGACTCAGAGCTGCTAGTTGCTCTACAGTTTAAGCAAGAAGGCTTTGTGCAATGCTACACACTCAAACACACTATTGATAATTCATCTCAAAGGTGTCTGAAGTAGTTAAGGTCAGTACCCTGTGCAAGCCAGCGAAATTCTCCATCAAGGTTGGCATAACATTTCTTTATGGGCTTTTATTTAGAAGGGCAGGACATAAAGATGATGAAATGACTTGTTGGGAAAGTGGAAGTCTATGAAAGTGCCATAATGAGTAATGGAGGCGTTCCATAAACCCCATTCAGTTACCACTGTTAGTTTATGGAGAGTTAATGCCTCTATGCTCTATATTATAAACCAGTTAGCAGTGAGTACAGTAGCACCTCGGTTCTTATTGTTAAGTCGTTCCAGAAGGCTTGTCGAGTACCGAAAACTATGAGCAAATTTTTCCCATAAGGAATAACGTAAATTGAATTAATCTGTTCCAGACCCCAGAAAAGACACACTGTATAAGGCATTATATGCATTAATGGAGTTGAACTGTACAGGTGCTCCCTGATTTACAAAGGGGACATATCCCAACAAATCCATCACAAGTTATCATGAACTAATGAGTTTAATATAGTCTATACTGTATCATAGCGGAGCCTATTACATATTAACATTTACATTAACCTACAGTTGGCCAAATCATTAACACAAAGCTTATTTTATAACAAAGTGTTGAAAGATGTCATGTAATTTATTGAGTAATGGGTTGAAAGTAAAATGTAAAAGCAAAACACTTACTCTATTGGTGAACTCAGGGTGCT
Source organism: Ancistrus triradiatus (assembly GCA_025084515.1). Classification (NCBI taxonomy): domain Eukaryota; kingdom Metazoa; phylum Chordata; class Actinopteri; order Siluriformes; family Loricariidae; genus Ancistrus; species Ancistrus triradiatus. Next base: position 11,986 of record JAJAGP010004027.1, on the reverse strand, counting down.
AGCAAAGCTCTATTCTATTGTTAACTTGTTCTGGAGGATTCAGTTCCTGTTTTCCTTTCAGTTGGATGCCAATACTAACCATATGACCCATAGGGACTTATTTGCACAAAGAATACATTTACATTTACAGCATTTAGCAGACGCCCTTATCCAGAGCGACTTACAATTGGTACAATCTTACAATCCAAGCAATTGTAGGTTAAGGGCCTTGCTCAAGGACACAACAGTGGCAGCTTGCCAGAGGTGGGATTTGAACCCTGAACCTTTTGGTCCATAGTCCAGTACCTTAAACGCTAGGCTACCACAGTCCCAATACAGTATTGTAAATGTAAAAATAAAGAAAATGGATCATGAATCATGAATCGTGAATCAAGATTCAGCTGGAACGAGTCACACGGTTTGACTCGTACAAGTTTACCGAGGAAACAACGAGAGCCGAGACAAAATGCGGTGTGAACCGAATTCGTCAACTTCTGAGGTGCTTAAGAACCGATGGACCACTGTTTTTTGAATATACAGATTACTCATTAGACGTTATATCTACATACAGTTGGTCATATAGTGTACTCTAAGGATAACAATCATTTATTAGAGGTGCATCAAGTGCCACTATCTAACGCTTAATTTACTCACTATATAGTGTATCAAATACTGCATAGCATTGTAGTGTACACTTTTCCCAGTGGAATGTCATTTGCGACTTAGACACAGAAAAGTACGACTAGTGAAAACTGTATCATGCTGTGTGATACAGATAAGGAAGGCAGTCAGAAATATTGTCTTGTTGAACTGTAGCTTTGTAATGCGAATTTGTATTCATGCTGAACTTTAACACTGTACATAACATTACCTCATGCGGCAGTTCGTTGCAGGGCTGGGAATGTGTTGCTCTTGCAGCACTAGGGCATGACACTCCCCATCCTTCACACATAGCAAATTATTCCTGTGTGATGTTTGACCAGACCAAAAGACACCATCGGAGCCCTGGTCACTGCAGTGGTGGAACAGGGAATTGTCGCTGCTCTACCCAAGCCTCCAGTTTTTGCTAAGATTAAAGATTAAACGTCTTGTCTTGATTTATCGACTACTCGTGCCCTTCCCTTGTAAACATACAGAACCTGTTACATTACTTTATGTTATGCCCATATTTTATAATACATTGTTTTTGAATTATTTATACACAGCCCAAAAGAACTGAGTGAGTGTGCAGAGGAGGGAAAAATAAAGAGACAAACAAGGCAGTAGAGAAAAACAGTAATGCATTAAATTGTTATGTCCTTAATTTACAAAGTGATGTTAACCTCTAACATTTGAGAATAGGCGTTCGGTATGATAAGTGATTCTGAAACAGTATGACACTCTCTCTCTCTCTCTCTCTCTCTCACACACACACACACACACACACACACACACACACACACACACACACACACAACATAACATATTCTCACAATCTCAAAGAAAGACCGAGAGCAATCTACGAAGAATAACTGCATTATTATAATAAACTGCATTATTATTACAGTTGTACCTTGACCACCTGGGAACTCGTCAAATTCGGTTCTAAGATGCATTGTGACAACAAAAATTTGTCTTGGCTCTCGTCATTTGCTTAGTACTCAGCGCAACAGCTTAAGTTTGTATGAGTCGAGCTGTGTGACTCGTTTCAGCCGAAACTCGATTCAGTATACAGTGATTCAGTGATTCAAATTCCCAATAACTCTCACTCATTGAAGATCTCTGCTATTTTTATTGTGTTTTTCTTTATTTCTGCATCTACTGTATTCCCAGTGCAAATACAACTCCATGGGTCCTAAATCGGTTACTATTAACAGCCAACCAAAAGGGAAACAGGACCTGAATCCTCCACAACACAGGCTGCAGTTAACATTAGCAGCTATGCTAGCGCCCCGGAGTTCACCCATAGAGTAAGTGTTTTGCTTTTACTTTTCAATTTCAATCTATTACTCACTAAATTACATGAGCTTTTTCAACACTTTGAATTTTCAACATGAAATAACCTTTGTGTTAAGGTTTTTGGCCAAACTGTTGGTTAATGTAAGTGCTTTAAACATTAACTTGCTTATCATTACTTATCACAGACTCTGCTAAATAAAGTATAGATAGCTCTACCAAACACTCATTAAACTCCTCAGTGCATGATGCATTTATGAATTTGTCGGAATGTTCATGGATGTGTCGGAATGTATCCCCATAGTAAATCAGGGAGAACCTGTACAATACAACTCCATTAATGCATATAATACCTTATACAGTGTGGATTTCCTGGGGGTCTGGAATGGATTAATTCAATTTACGTTATTCCTGATGGGAAATATTTGCTCAGTATCAGAACCGAGGTAGCACTGCAGTTTTTAAAAAATCCCAGCCAGCCAGTTTGTATTCCTACAAATCTATAATGGTCCAATCTTTCTATAATTGTGAGGACTTTCCACAAACATAATATTACAATGTGTCTAATGAATGCTCTTCTGTCCCTTAATCCCTTAAAGCAAAGCATATCAAAAATGTCTGGACTTTTTGGGAGAACTGTTAACCTATTTCAGGATAAGACAAATGGACCAGCCTATATTTCTATTAAATAAAATGTGAGTACAACTGAAATACAACAAGTGACTGGAAAAAAATGGCAAAAACTTTGTGAGCTGTGTGAACGAATTAAGAAAATTTTGCCATTAATGAAAGAAAACACGCACACACATTGTAAATCGCTGCCTTGAGTTAAGTTTTATTTTTTTCCATGGCTCCTCCCAGGCCCTGTCCTACCTATTACCTTAAATAGTTGTCAAAATGTGCTTGCCTCACACCATATAATGTTCTTCAAGGGCATTTTCTGTGGAGATCATGCATGTTTTAGTGCAGATGATTTTAATGAGACTTACAATAAATAAACAGGCAATGTGTGGTTGCTTTTAGAAACTATTTTTGGGAGTATAGACACTTTCTAAATTGTTCAAAGGAATTTTTAGATGTGACACACTCGTCCACTGCGTCACTGTCATGGTTTTGCTAATTATATAAATGTTATTTTAACTGTCATGTCTTATTTAGACTGTAAAGGACTCCAAATTCAGGGAATAAGAGATTATTACACAGATGAAGACCTCACTCTCTCCTCCCTTGAGATACGTGTCATATTCAAAAGGACATCATGATTCAGTTCTGTAATACTGAGCAACTGCTTGCAGTCTTTTCTAATGGATTCACATTGACAGAAAGGGCATTTATACACCGATCAGCCAAAATATACCGAATACTAAATAACATTGATTATCTCATTACAACAGTACATGCTAAGACCTGTAATGTATTAGATGGTAAATGAACAGTTGATTCTCATAGTTGATGTGTTGGATGTTGTCCTAAATAACAATGCTTGTGGGGTGGTCCTGGTCAGCAGTGGCAAGTACCAACTGACAGCGTTCAGATGAGAGAAAAACCACAAATCGGTGACAGGGTATTGGCTCTCAAGGCTCATCAATTCACCAGAGCAACAAATCCTAGCCCCTCTGGTAGAAATGGACCAAAGTGCTACTGTGGTAGAAGTCATAGGAACATTTAATTCTGGTTACAGGAACAAAGTGTCACAACAAGCAGTGGATGTTACCATCAAAAGCACATAAATGGCAGATGAGTGTCAGAAGTGGACCTTAGAGCAATTGAAGGACATCTGGTCTGATGAGTATCTTTTCCATTACACACACACACATATATATATATATATATCTCTCTCTCTCTCTCTCTCTCTCTCTCTCTCTCTCTATATATATATATATATATATATATATATATATATGACTAGTCTTGAGGTAACCTTGTGTATAGATGTAAACTTGTGTGTGTCGTTGAAATGGTCACTGATGCTTATAGCGATGTTACATAAACCAAATAAACAATGTTCACATTCTTTCAAGCTCCACTGTAAATTGGGAATTAAGTTCCTCTGATCTGGACTACTGAAAAAAGAGGACACTGATCAAGGAATCTACTCAGAGACTGATGGCAAAGGACTTCCAAGTCTTTATTACTGACATTACACAAAACTGGACTGTATGTCAGAGTGCTAAAAAAGAAGCCTCTTCTGAAAAGGTTATGGCTGAACCTTTTGGACTGAAATCCAAACACTGTTTCTGGCAAATACCAAACACAGCACACCACCCAAAATACACCACACCTATTGTAGCACCTTACATTTCCATTATCCTGACTCTCCCATATTCTCTAAGCAGATGCAGCTATGCTCTTTACTCTCTGTCTTGCTTTCTCTGTTTTTCTGTCTCTGATGATTGGCAGGTCTGCCACCTGAGAGCAATATCCCAGCTGGATATGAGAACCTGTTGTTATTTAAATCCCACAAATCAATAAATCTCTGACATACTGTATGTGCACAGTTCTGTATGTCAGTTTGCAGTCTTAGCTGCAGTTACTACACGCTTTGTAATACAGGTAAGCGCTGTTTAACAACCACCCGATCAACGCCCGTTCACTTTAACAACCGAGTTCTTAACAATTATAACACATTATAACAGGAAATAAAAGTGACGTGCAATAAGTGCAAAAGAAGAATAAATCCATCAGTAACTGGAGGAAGCGATATGTATAACAGTTTTGGCTTCCAATGCTGTGTAGATTATTGTTTCACTCATGTTTTCACAGGTGTCTCTGATGCATTTATGCATTGTTTGCACACAGTTCTTTTGTGTGAAAAAACATATACATTACAATAGAATAAGAAGACTATGTGACTATGGTAATGTAACATGCTGAAACTATTAAAAACATGCAGAAATACTACTAGGCAAGAACAAATATGGTATTATAAAATGAATCCAGATAAGAAGTCACACTGCTGAACCCATATAAATCTGGAATACAAATTCTTAGCTTATCATTATATTCATCCTAAATGACGGCAAAGCGATGACTTAATCACATTAAAATTCCACAGAATTAACTACTCTGCGGCATCCCTGAAGTTCACCAATGCTCTCTGTGTGACCCTGGTGGCATGCAGGGATGCGCTGTGTGATTGAAATGATTGGACCATTTGGCTCATCCATCACCAATGATTTTCACCACAACAAAGTGCTGTATTCTACGCTTCTCTGCCCCTAAAGAGCCAATTATTGTCTGGAAAAAAATCTGCTATAAAATTTAATAAAGTGGTGATTGAAAGTTTGTGAACAATGTAGAGTTTTCTATATTTCTGCATATACACATGACCTAAAAAAAATCATCAAACTTCCACATAAATCTTAAAAGTAGAAAAAGAGAACCCTATTAAAGTAATATGAAAATTCTATTCCTGAGGTCCTCTGAAATTTCCTTTGTCGTGATACACTTCCACAAATGTGTTGTGAAGACTTCAATAGATCACTGTTCTTTACTCTGTTATTTATTTATTGAGGAAAATGATCCAATATGTGAGTGCCAAAAGTAGGTGAACCACTAGGATTATCAGTAACTTTGAAGGTGAAATCATAGTCAAGTGTTTTCAGTCAATAGGATGAAAATCAGGTGCGAGTGGGAATACTGTTGTATTTAAGGAATAGTGATCTATCGAAGTCTGGTTTTCACAACACATTTGTGAAAGTGTATCACGAACAAAGGAGATTTCCGAGGACCTCAGGAAAAGAGTTGTTGGTGTTCGTCAGGCAGGGAAAGGTTACAACAAAAATCCCCAATGGGTTTTGACCCCAACAATTCACAGTCAGAATGTGTACCAATTGAGGTAATCCAAGACCATGCTCTGGTTTACATATTTATTTACAGCATTTAGCAGACGCCCTTATCCTGAGCAACCTACAACTGATACATTCTTACAATCCAAACAATTGAGGGTTAAGGGTCTTGGGTTAAGGGGACCTTGGCAGCTTGGCAGAGGTAGGATTTGAACCCTGGACCTTCTTCGCCAGAGTCCAGTACCTTAACCGCTAGGCTACCACAGTCCCTCGTTTCTTACGTTTCTTTCTCCCATCTTTTCTCACCTCAATTTTAGACCAATTCTAGACTACATAGTTCATAGACATTACAAATGGCCGTGTAATGGACAACTAAACAGAAAGAGCTGCAGAAGAAACTGAGGAAAGGACAGGAAATATCACAAAGGAAGAGAGCAAAAGGACCACATTAAGACACACACACTGAAAACTTAAATACAATGATGTCACCTTTAAAACTTCAGAAATCACCTCTGCGTTTTTGCGTCAGTTATTGTCTGCTGTCTGCCATCCAAAAACAGTAATTTAGTGACTGCTATTTATCCTGGGCTGCAAGGTTATCAATATTCTGCCTGAAGTCCAATTTTCTCCAGCATTTCCTTTGACCTATTGGAGGCAAAAGAGATGCTCGTTTTAAAGATAAAATAGCAGTTAGATTATCATCACTGAATTCAAAACTGGCTGCCTCACACAGCACAGCCTGAAATCTATTTTTGGAAACATACTTGTCTTTTAGCACTGCTTTGGTTTAATCAGAGGCTTTTGATTTAGGACAGATGAACAGTCAGGGCATTTTTTTGTAATTGCAGTTCACAGTTGTGCTTCACTATACGGGGTAGTTAAAGATGTACAAACATCTCTAATGGATGCCTGCTGAGTTAGCCCTTTGACTACTTTAGCAAGTGTCGCTATGCTAAATACAAGATGCTCACAAAGTTAATCATAGAGACATACCATCTGTGAAAGACTATCATTATAAATCACAGCCAACATTTGAGTCAATGGAAGAAGTTTCACATGTTTTTAGCACTTTACTAAAAACATGTTTAAAAAAGGATTGCTAACTCTCACCCTCCTAGTGTGAGATTCATGCTTTTAGCTTTTGTCCTGTTAGAATGTATCCAACCACCTGAATATCGTATATTATCTCTGCAACTTCTCAATAATTATCACCCTGATAAATCCACTTGATTAATCCAACTGTATGAAATTGTGTATTTCTGTCAGCACAGCAAACTGTTACTGTTTCTCATTATTTTTAAATCGCCATTTTATTCTCAATTTTAGTCGTTTTTTAACACATTCTACACTGTTTGGCAACATCCAATTTGCAATACAAGTATAAATGGTGGAGGATGTAAAAGCAAAGCAAAACATTCTGTTTTCCTCCCCTTATCCTGGTCTGGATAGGAGATAAGGAGTCTGGAGTATGATGGTCTGGCAGTAAACAAACAAAAAAAGGACACGAGGGTGTGTTTCGGGTGCAAGTATAAGAGAGGATATTTATTAAAGCTTCTTAATCCCAGCTGAAATCCAAAATTTACAAACACATGCAAATGCAACTTATATTAAATGTCCATGGATTGATCATCCCAAATGTTGATATTTCCAACCCCACTAACAATCAATCAGGGTTCTCCTGCTTCTTGTTACAAGGAAGGCTTATATAGAACCAAACAGGGAGTGTGATGATGTCACTTCCGGGTTTAGCGCGGGGAAAATTACCTAATAAAACATTCCCAAACAAAGGCTTCTGTTTCTCACTTGAATGAAGACATACTGTCCCCCTATCTGGAAATAAGCATTGTTAAGCACATTTTCTCCTTTACATACCGTATTTTCCGGACCATAAAGCGCACCGGATTATAAGACGCAATATCAACGATCGGCTGCTAACGGGTATATTTTCATACATAAAGCGCACCGGGTTATAAGACGCATGAAATGAAACAAAACTCTTAAGTTCTGTCAGAAGCTCAGTTTGGTCTTTACCTGGCGCAGGGCGTCTTCTTGCTTCCTCCACTTCCGTACCATTGATTCGTTAATGTTGAATTCTCTCACAGCTGCTCTATTGACTGATAGCGCTGAGTTTGAAATCCGCTTCGGAAATAAATGAATTAATGCACGTACCCTAATGCTGAAGCACATACCGTATTACTCAGCAATGTTTCCTGACTACGGTGGCCGTGAGCTTCGTAACCTACCAAGACCGTGCTAAAACATTTTGACAGATTTAAGAGCACCGTGTACCATCTACAATCGGTTGTAGGTCAGAAGGCTCAACCAGAATTAATTCATACATTAGACGCACTGCATTTTAAGGCGCACTGTCGATTTTTGAGAAAATTAAAGGATTTTAAGTGCGCCTTATGGTCCGAAAAATACGGTACCTACATTAACTAGGAATTCTTAATCAACAATTGTTTAGTAAGAACTGAAATTCTGCATTTCAACAGGTAAGTAACGCTAAGCATTTAGCAATTACTACAGCTTTACTTGATAGTACTTTCTATTCATTTTTCTGTTCCCTACAGGTTTTACCCATAGTCAATGGCTACAACTAAAAAATACCACATACCCAATCAATCAATTAATAAAGGTTTTGAAACACAAGTGACTGTTTCTATTTGTACTTAACATATTTAAATTTACCAAAAGTTTCCTAAATCCTATGAACTCCTATGGTGACTTACAGTAGCGTATTTTTCAGCCACCAAGTTTTTGCAAATTTTGAAATTAGATGTAAAATGTAGAAAAACTACAGATGTTAAAATTGACATAAACATTAATGAAAACAGTTGTCATTAATTTTGTGTATTTCAAAGCACCGGTATTATAAAGTCTGAAATAAAGCAAATGATAAGCATGTTTCCTACCTGCCTCTCAAATCTTCCTGAAAACTGGCAAACTCTGAACTAGTGCTAATTCCTTTGTCAGTGAGTGAACACAGCTAGAGCATAATTATCTATGATTCATTGTTTTGGATAATTATGTCATTCTTGCTATGTATGTCTGTGCGAGTGTGCAATGCGGTAACAGTGTGAGCAGATGGATGTGAAGGGTAGACGCATTGCTGCAATACTTCATTTTGACTCGTTTGCTATGCTTCACTCAATGATCTCACACGTGCATTCACATACGCACGCGCAAACGGATGGGGACGATATGTCAGGAGAGAATAATAACTATGGGAAATTATGAAAAATGTTGAGAGGAGGTAGAGAAAGAACAACAGAAAAGGAGACAGGATTTAATCTAGTCTTGTAATATGCCAGGCAAATGTCAAAGCCCTCCATCTAAAAATCATGGATGAATAAAAGACGGGCACAGAGAGAAGCAGCAGGAGACATGACCTGTGTTTAAAGGTTAACTTTGTGTGAATACAAGAGTGCACACAACAGGTAAATAGCTTCCTGTCGGACACAACCTAGTGAACCTTTCAGCACTGGAGCATCATCGCACTCCTGCTGCCTGTTAATAGTCTGTCGTCGCCCTGAGCCAATTCAGAATGATGTCAGAAAACAACAGGTGTACATGACTTAAAAACTGCTGTGAAAGGGTTATTACAGCACGCCACGCGTCTGACTTTAATGCGAACAAATTAATTCATGAAATGCGACATTCTTCATTTTACATGTCCTCAACCATAAGGAATAAATATGCCCCAAATATGAATTTTGATTAATGAAGACTTAATGAAAATATTTCTGCGCGAGACGACCACAGCTTGGAGACATTTAAAAGATAAGAGAGGCGTTAATCTAAAATAAAATGAACTAAATGTAAAACGCTGCTGCTGTGGGAAAATCAGAAGTAATAATTGGCGTAAGTATTCCATTACTTCATTGCTAAGGGAAAAGTATGAGCTGTGAGCTTCTCAGGTTTTCGATAGCTGAATGACATTAGTATGGGAAATGCTGACTGCAGAAATACACCCAGTCTACTTCATAGGGCAAAATATATATTTCTAAGTCACACACATAAACAGGCACAAACACCACTGGGGCAAAATACCACTGATTTGCAGCCAGGTCTGCATATTCCTGACACTATATAAAACTGGACCAGTCCACAGCACTACTATTTTCAATGAGGAAGATATGAAGCCTCTCGGAGGCTTATGACGCAGACCTCTGGCATGCTATATTAACCATTGTATGTTAAGTATGAGCGTCCACTCAACATATTTGTGACTGCGTTCTAGGCACTGCATTAAACTCTCTGTTTCCTTGACATAAAATTATTTGGTGCTTCTTTAAACATTACAGCACAGGCTATTGTGTCAGTTTGTATTGCATATTTTTAATACATTATAAAAAAACAAATTACAGCTATGATGTGCTTGTGAAGATAATATAAATGGAAGCCCAATTCCTGTAAAAGGGGACAGGGGACATATAAATATGACTCAGATGTGCTATGATCTTTAATAGCAGACAGCTTCTCTTAAATTGCCCTCTAATGCCATAGAGGCTTATTTCTGTGGGCATGTGCTGAAGGCCAGTGCCGGCGACTTGAGCCAAATGCCTTTAGAGGGAATTATGAGAATCAGATGGGAAGACAGAAAAGGGGTTTACAGGATAAAAGAGGCCCTGCCTTGAGCAAGGGATTTTTATTAAGTAAATTGTAGAATAAAAATAGAAACTATAGAAACTGGTTAGATAGATAGAAAGTTAATAGCTATATTTGAAATGGGAGCAACACTAACAGACATGGATCTCCAAAATGGTCCAAATTTGTTATATGGTGCAACCATCTAAACATGCATAGAAAGCTTGTTTGAAGCTTTAGAACAGTTTTATAATACAGTAATACAAGTAAGTTATAATGCATGTAGAATTCAAGTTTACTTGAGCTTGGGTACTTGGGTTGTGTAGTGGTGTAACTGAACTGAGATCACTACCACAGAGAGAATGTGTGTGCCATACAATGGATTGGTGGCCTGTCTAGGGTTGTTCCTCAGTGCATTTTGACTAGAAACATTTGTCTCGATTCTCGTTGGTACTCGGCACACTTTCTTTAATTTGGCATGAGTCAAGCTGTGTGAATTGTTTCAACTCGATTCATGATGATTCAGATTCACAAAATTCCTTGCTATAAAGTAAGCTTACTGTAGGTTAATGTAAGTGTTTTAAACATTAATTTACGTATCATTACTTATCACAGGCTCCGCTATGATACAGTATAGACCGCTCTACCAAACACTCATTAAACTCCTAAATTCAACACTTCTGGTTTCACTTTGTAACCATTGTAACCCTACTACCTCTGATATCTTTTTCCCTTGAAATCTGCTTCCTTACTCTGGTCTGTGTCCCTTAGTCTTCTAGACTCTGCCATCTGTGTTCATCCTGTCTTTTCTCTTTAGGATGCATTAGTATTCATTTCCTAAATTTTATATTTTCACAGACGCTCACTCACACAAGACGTATCGTTTACCAGCAGCAAATATAATGATACAGTGCTTTCGCTGGCCTCTGGACATTTTGAATAAACCCTCAGAAAAATGCTGCCTGTTAAAACTAATTGCTGCTCGTTAAGACCATGTGCCTGTACTGTGGCTTCTGGGCACTGTAGTTCTGGGCAATGTGTTTCATTGCAAAAATAAACTTGATAGAATAACTCTAAACCAAATCAATATTTGTTGTGATAACACTTAGCTTTTAAAACAGCATCAATTCAACTTTGTTTAAAATGACCCTGCCACAGTTATTCCTTGCCCGTATTTGCCCGTGTCTGTTTGGGTGGGGGTTGGGGGGGGAGCATTGTTTTTTTAGTTGCAATCTCTTGCATGAATACTACTTTCGACATGACTTCTCCCGACTGTAGATGAGTTTACGAGATCCCGAACTATATTCCCTAGTTCTGAGTTGAGAGCAGTGCTGGACATCTCATTATTATGAAGAGAAGTAAGCCTGAGGTACTTCAAGTTTTTTGCACTCAGGTTCTGTTGCCTTTACTTTTGCCTGAATGTGCTTGTGCAAAATAGCCTGGACAGCACATCTGGAATCCTATCTGCTGTGAAACTTCAGCTTTGAAGAGACCTTGCTCATGCAGGATAATCACCTTGTATCTTCTTGCTATACTCGCTCTTATCATGATGTAAGATTTTAAGGTAACTGCTACAATCTACCACAGCCTCTCCTTTTTTAGGACAGTTGTCCCTCACTCAGCTTTATTACCTCTACAGCTGCTTCTGTTTCCGTTAATCAGTATAGATCAATCTGCACATTATGTCACTGATC
>JAJAGP010004026.1:0-58725 GCA_025084515.1 Ancistrus triradiatus | reverse complement strand
CTCCAGACCTCAGCCCCATAGAAAATGTGTGGAGGGAGTTGAAAGTCCGTGTTGCCCCAAAACATCACTGCTCTAGAGGAGATCTGCATGGAGGAATGGGCCAAAATACCAGCTACAGTGTGTGCCAACCTGGTGAAGACTTACAGGAAACGTTTGGCCTCTGTCATTGCCAACAAAGGTTATGTAACAAAGTATTGAGTTGAACTTTTGTTATTGAACAGAGTGGAGGACAGAAGAGCTTCTTAAAGAAGAAGTTACATGTCTGTGAGAGCCAGAAATCTTGCTTGTTTTTGGGTGACCAAATACTTATTTTCCACCAAGATTTACAATTAAATTTTTTTCTTATTTTGTCATAGTTGAAGTGTACCTATGATGAAAATTACAGACCTCTCTCATCTTTCTAAGTAGGAGAACTTGCACAAACAGTGGCTGACTAAATACTTTTTTGCCCCACTGAATATATACTATTTGTATACTTGTATAATTAATAAGTTAATTTGACCCTCTCACTCTCCTGTGTCTTCACTTCCTGCATGCATTATGTGCATTTTGTGGGCTGTGTTTCATATTTTCTCTAAATATCCAATTTTTATTTATTTATTTTAACTGATCATACAAAGCTGAGCTAATCCATGCTGTAGATCTGATTCTACAGTCTATTGGGTTTTTTTGTTTGTTTATACAACAAAATGATAAAGATTTTCCAATAAATGCAGTAACTGTTCCGGATCAGTTTAACAATCAAAAGAAACAAATGATTAGTTTTATAGCTTGTATATATGACTTACTGAACCTCCATTTCTATCTGCTCCATCAACTCCACAGTGAACTTTAATGCTAGTGCTTTAGAATGAATTAGCCATATCTCTTTGGATGACTTTATTTAATTACATCATCATTAGGAATGAAGGACATGGCTTAAAAAGACCATGATGACTGATCAAAGTGGTTCCTCTCCTGAATGAGCTGTGCTGTTCTGACACCTCCTTGAGGAGAACTGCTGTAATTGTTTTATACTTGTATCATCTCTGAGATTCCTTTCATTACAGGATCCTGACTCTGTGAATTTTGCTGTTGTACAGACCTATGATCAAGCCAAAAAAGCATCGGGATCTGGAGGAATGGTGGATCTACATGATGCATTTTCTTATGTTTTGTATCATAAATTAGCTTAGCAGTGCCATGGTAATGTGCTTCTGTAATGTCATGTATAGTTTATTAAACAACAGCAGGTTTGGTGGGCATGATCATATGTTAGAGGGAGTGGGCTGTCACATTTATTTATATACTGTAGAGCTTTTTCTCAAAGCGCTATACAGATATAAAATATCTAGTCCCACAGCTCCAACTGAACAAGGAAGTATTCTAAATGTGGTTAGAAAGAAACTTTGGGAGAACCAAGACTGAAGAAGGGCATGTTAGATCTAAACTAAATGGCCTAAATAATACAATTCTAAGAATAGTTTAAATACACCAGAACTAAACAGAAAATTACCATACAGAATATAATAAGAAAACTTAATAAACTAGATTGGAAGTTTTGTGAAAGAACTTTACTAATTTGGCTTGTCCAAGATTGCTAATAATTGCAAAGTGCTTGCTAAGCTTTTACTAATGATCTGCTATGGTGTTAATAAGATAGTTGTCCTGATATTTATGGTTAAGATCATTTAGATGTCTAGATGTTTATGGTTACCCTTTGCTATGTTAAGTTGTACTACATCTTTTATCAACAGTCCTTTGTTCTGGGAGAAAGGCTGATGATCCTCAGATTCTTACTGTTTTTTAATACAAAGTGAGTGTGAGTGATTTTACATTTATGATCAGGAATGATATTACTCAAACTAAACCTTGATGATCTGTTCCGTATCGGAACAAACTCTGCTCTGATACGATATGTTTTTTTTAAATATATCAGCAGTTCTGTAGGCAGACTCTGAAAATGAGTGAAGTCTGGGGCTGAGGGTTCGGTTCAGTCAAAAGTTCACATAAACATGACATACATAGAAATGATAAAGTGCACTACATGGGGTATAAAGCCTTTATATCATCCTCTCCATATAGTGCACTTATGTAGTGATTGTGGCAGTATTTTGGATTAATCCTGATGAGGTCCTTCAGATAAATAAATGGTGTTTTGATTAATAAATTGAACTTTATTAAACTGAGAATGAAATTTGTGAAGATCCAGAGAAACTCAAAAAGGATATTTTTACAAGGCCGGTAAGTTTGATTCAAACTAACGTTGATATTAATTATATTATAAACTGCATTAAATATTACATACGATTTTATGTTCTGCTCTTTTATCATTGTATTGGATTTCATCAGCTTTCTCTTGTTTTTGTCATGTGGGCAATTAATTGCCGCTGAAAGATGTAATGACATAAAATAATTCTTAAATAAGTCTTCTTTATTTCTGCAGATTTTAATAAATAATTAATCAAACACAAGTTTTGAGACCTTAAAAATATGACATTGCGCTTGTTCATCAGTAGAGGGCAGTCGTAGCTCTGCTATTAGTTCTATCTACACTTTCCAGTGAATTGCTGCGAAAATTATTACTAAATTAATGCATGTATCATTTAAGAGGAGTTTGATTGTGAGAACTTTGGTGGCTCTGAAGCTGGTTTCAGCACGTTCCAGGAAAAATGTTCATAATTTCTTTAGAAACAGCACGTAGCCTAGTCTGTCACACAGCTCCAGAGTTACTGATTTGTTTCTCAGCCTCGGTTTTGGGTTTGGTATGTTCTCCTCCATGAGCTCTATGTTGGTGGTTCTAGCTATAGTATAAATATTCAATGAGCCTTTAATTGAAGTAACCTACACTTTAAAGGACTACAATTATATAGGTATTTTATCCTCATATGTTATATAGTATGTATCAAAACAGAGCTCTTCACAATTTTTTGGAGAAAATAAACATACGATTTAGCATGGGGGGGGGGGGGTAAGCCCCTTCACAGGTAAGCCACATGTTCTTCCATTTTAGGTTACTCATGACGTTTTTATTCCACGTAGAAACTGATGACGCGCCTTAAAGGAGCGTTCTGATTGGTCAAAAATGAGCAAAACATTTCTGAACTGTCTACCAGTTTGTTTTTTTCATGAAGTAGACGTTTATTTACGCTACTGAAGACTTTTACCGTTTTTAATTCCCTTTTACTTATAATTGTAGCCGATGTATAATGTAATGAACTGCATTAGCCGTTGTGCTTTCTGTATGCTCTGTTTGTTTACTTCCTGATCAAGAGCTAATCAGTAAATGTCTGAAAATGCGGATCTGTATCACACGACTTTACTTAAATTTACACAGCAGAACCGGACCTTGATGATGCTATAAATTTATTCATAGCAAGATAACTGGAATATGCAAATTACACGAGTAAACACCCTTCACTTCGTACTTAATTAAATCACCTTTAGCAGCACTGAGGCGTTCTCTAGTAATGATCCTACAAGCTATGGTTGTATCAGTTAAGTCGCTCTGAAAGACAGAATCTTCTAAGTGAATAAGTGTAAATGTAAATGCAGTAGTAAGAAGGGACACCATTCAATCCATTCAAATGTTGTATTTTTAATATATAATTTGAGGAAATTGCATTAAATCGAATAAGAGCATTAAACTAAATTAATGGTTTACTCATACCGCATCAGCATTAAGCGTTAATTTCTGCCCTTGCTGCTCCATACTCCAGTTCAGTTGGTGGCGGCACCTGCAGTTAGTATGCTAAAAAAACATTTAGTTTAGAACAAGACTTGAAAGAAGAAGAAAAGGCCACAGCGCTGCATAAACATCGCTGTGCATTTGTAACGTATATCTGTAGGCCTAGTCTCAAAAAGCTATTAAACCCTACACACGTACTCTCTATAGGGCATGAGTTAATAGAGCCATACGCCCTACTTAGTGCACTCTGTATATTAGTGAATACTATTTGGTATCGAGCCATTGCATCTGCTGGTTAACGGGCGGAGTTTGGAATGGAGTAACAATAATTTGGGTTTGTATTTTTTTTTTTTAGCTTTGTTTTTTTTTTTTTAATATACACTTTAAGTAGAAGAGTTATTAAATAATTAGAATATGTAGTTTGCAAACCTTTGAAGGTACATAATTTGTTATATATATATATATATGTGTATATATATATATATATATATATATATATATATATATATACACATATATATATATAATATTTATTCATTTTACGCATTTTCAGAAAATTAATTCACAAATCTTAAAATGCCTAAAACTAATACATATTATATAAATAAATGCTTTTTATACTAAATTTTATTTGTGAATTCTTTCATAAATCAGATTATGCCTAAAAATAATAAATAACATCATAATAAATATTTATTAGACAAATTAATATATGTGGAAGTTTTAACAAATCAGATTACGCCTAAAAGTAATAAATAACATCATTACAACAATTTATTAGACAAAATGATATCTGTGATAGCTTTCAGAACTGATGGAGGGTAACTGTAACCTGTGCTGATTCTCTATATGATCAGTTTCTGAAGTTCTATGGCTGCTTGGACGGTTTATGGCGAGTTAAATTAAAGGCTTAATTATTTTTCCTGTTATCATTTTCCGTCCTCACGGTTTATACGAGCCACGTACAGACAGAATTAAGCCTGTGAAAGGTTTCACAAATCAGCCTGGTCACCTCACTGCAGGTGTCAGTCATCTAATGGTCACCTTTAGAAGTTATAAGCTTTTGAAAATAAAGCCCTAAAACGTAATGCCGAATGATTTCACTTTAGGTGATGGCGTCACCTGAATTCACAAATCAGGACGAGCCAAATGTAGAATTAATCACAGTTTAAAGTGACTTCATCACGGAATGCAAGACGAAACTATCGCTAACAGCAAGCCAACTTTACTGCGGTTCCCACTTTTTTATAGTTGCAAAGTCTTTTTTCTTTACAGGTTCACTGCTCATTCTGACAGCATAAGGCTCCGCCCACAACACACACACACTGGTCTGTCACTGACGTAGCTACTACATCCAAGAGTTTGTATCAGCTTTGGTGCCTTATTAACCAATGAGGCTGTGACTGGAATCCGGGACTGCAGCTGTGACAAATCAAAATTGCCCATAAATCGTGATGTCCCGGACAATACGGGACGGTTGGCAACCCTACATATATATCAGTCTGTATTTAAAGGAGCAGTTTGTACTTTTAGACCTCTAGTGTCTCTGCAGAGAATTGCAGCTGTACACAAACTGTAAAACAAGCTTTATTTTTTCATCAAATTCAGTTGGTTGAAGACAGACCAACATATACGTGGGACTGGTAGCCCAGTGGTTAAGGTACTGGACTATGGACCAGAAGGTCCAGGGTTCAAATCCCACCTCTGCCAAGCTGCCACTGTTGGGTCCTTGAGCAAGGCTCTTAATCCACAATTGCTTGGACTGTAAGACCGTATCAATTGTAAGTCGCTCTGGATAAGGGCCTCTGCTAAATGCTGTAAATGTAAATATACTTTATATAAACCATGAGTCGAGCTCTTAGTGAATCCATGCCACAACGTCTTTCTTCTTCACTCAGTCATCTTGCTGCTGGACCGCTGTGTTTTTAATATGATTGTCTGAGGCCTGTGAAATGTAAATTGCAAATGTTTGTGTTTTCATTTCAGTTTTGCCAGGAAATCTACGAACATTTGGGGTGATTCTGTTTCTTGAGGGGTCAAAGATCATGTACATTGAGTACTGGCTTACAGCCTTACCCTTTACACACAGATTTCTCCTGGTTTGTTGAATCTTTAAATGATATCATGGACAGTACAAGATGAAGTGTTTAAATTCTGTGCAATTTTGCATGGACAACCGTTGTTTGTAAACTTCAGGACTACTTGCTTATGCAGCTCATGGGTACAAGCAGCAGGAATGAGGTCCCTAAGCAGGGTTGCTGCGCTTACTGTCCATGAGAGGATAAGGAGGTTGATATTCTGTCACTGCCTTCTCGAATTGAGAGGAATCAGGTGAGGTGGTTTGGGCATCTTACAAGGATGTCCCTGCTTGACTCCTGCTGAGGCTGTTTCAGGTAAAGCCCTCTGGGTGAAGAGCCTAGGGTATACCCATAGACCTGCTGAAGGGACTATATCTCACAGTTGACTTGGCAGTGTCTGGGGATCCAGAAGTAATGTACTGTATCTACTGTATGTGCATTGTCCCCCCCCAGTCATGTCAGCATGTTTTACCTGTTGCTGACCTTAAACCACACAAACACGCCTTCTTTCATGCTGCACTTTGCTTTGCTGAAACAAGTTGCAGTCTTCATCTTTGTGGTCACAGTAGTTCAGTTCAGTTTTTATTGAAATCTAACTACTTGTTATTATAGATTATATATTATAACTTTACTGATGCTGAGTGCAAACTCTGATAGACCTCATGTTAAAACCAGATCAGTAAAGACATAAATAAAACACACAGTATAACACTTCAATACACTCTAAAACAAATAGAGAGCTGTGGTTACTGGACGCGTCTCTGCAGTTCTGGGAACTTGTACAAAGAGGTCACAGCATCTTCTGATGCACAGCACACTGAGGGTGTAGAACAGGCCATGCATATGAGCTTCCACATCATTAGGCTTGTGTTTTAAGAAGAACAGATCTGTAACTGCAGAAAGCCAGCAATATTAATACAATTATTTTTATACAAACATGTAAAATAACTAAACAAGATGTTATGAATCATCCTGAGCACAACTCTATACAGTACAGATTTATACTTTACTGTCGGAAAGTTCACTTTAACATCCGGTACACCGATGTTTGTACAGTGTTATTTTTGTTTACAGGGATGATACTCAATAATTAGGATGATCTTTAATTGTAGTTTCACACATACAGCTGTTTATTACAAATTATAAATGAGTACTGTAACTCCATTATGGTGCCTGTGTCAGGTCTGTGATGCATTTTTTTAGCGTTAGGATAATCAAGAAGTACCTTTAATTGGAATGTTTTTACTCTATACCTTCTGCTGTGTGCTTGGAAACAAGGCAGGTTTGTTTCAATCGTCTCGATAGTGCTGTAGCTACACCACAGACCACAAGCCTTTGCTCAAGCATGCACAGTTCAGAGAAAGACCCCTACATATGCATAGTGTGGTTGGAATGTTTTCCAACCACAAAACTGAACGGTGAAATGATGATGACCTCTCTCATCAACAGATTGTTTGTTTGTTTTCAGCATCAATGGCTATTTAGCAAAAGAAACAAGATTACATCAATACACACGGTTACATCGAAACTAGTCATACATAGTCAGGTCAGGCCCATTTGTTGTAATCAAACCCTAACACATGTTGGACTGTGGGAGTAAACATGCTCTCCAAATGACTCCACCCAGACAGAGTCTGCCACCTGAACCACTGCACCACCATTCTGTTAGCTTGTACATGGCTCTATTCTCTCACTAGCTTTGGCTTTGTGGTGCAAACTGTCAAACACTATCAATCACTCAAACTTACTCAAACTGTACTTTAATACAGCCTTGATCCGAGCCTTTTACCAAGAAGTAACATAAGAAGAACTGTGGAAAGCCATTTCATAACAGCAGCACAGCACTGGTGTTTATTATCCTTTTGGTTTGCCCAGAGGGCACTAGGCAGCATGTAAATACAATTCGATGATTCCATAAATATGCAAATTAGTGCATTACATCATCTAGCAACATTTCTTGACTTTTCAAGCAGGCTTTTGTTAGTCTTCTCTGAAAAAAAGTTGACAACACTACTTACTGGCCATGTTCTCGCTTAGCATTAGCTCCTGTTTGGACTAGAGACTGTTCTAACACAGTTGATGTCTTTAGAGACTTTTTTGTGCTTTTTCCACTACTTATTTATACCAAGGTGTAAACAGTGTGCGTATCTACGTGTGCATGTATGTATCTGTCCTATTGTAAGTAGAAATTCATTGTTTGCCCCCCCCACTACCTGTATTCTCAATAGCCTATACCTAGGACACCATTAAATTCATGGCAAAATGCGCTTAATTTCATGGACGACGTTTTTCACAAATCCCACAGATTTTTAAAGAAAAGTGTGACATTTCACGGCAGTCATTAAATAACCCTTGAAAATCGCAAAAAAAGCGACAATACACGCCATAGCCTACCTTAGCAGTTGAATGAAAGTCTAGACCGGTGCTAGGCTTCATGCTAAGGTTAGGCTTATACATCAGGTTTCGCACTCCAGGTGGTTTTACGCCAGATTTGGCACCCCTACCACCAGATGCATCCTCTGTTGCAGTGCAGACAGAATGAACCCAAGATTTTTCCTGATTTGTTCTGGTCAACTTCATTTAATTTGTTAATAAACATCCATCTCTTCATTTCAGGCCTGCAACAAATTTCCAAAAAAGTTGTGATGGAGCAGTTTCGAGCTAGTAATGATTTTAAAAAATAGTAATAATTATGTGATTTCAAACAGGTTACATGTGTACTTCTTGTAATCTGAAAGTGCATACCTCAAGATAGATTGACACTAGTTCATTAGGCTCAGCTTTTCAGATGGTACGTCCACACAGAGACAGATTTCCTCGGGATTAGAGCCATTGTGTATTTTTGTATTTGTGTAACTCCGTAAGTAACAGGGCCTAAAGGAAACTAGATGGTGATATGTGGGGAAACCCCTGACCCCACTCAAGCTATTGTTCCGTCATCAGCTCCAGTTTTCAGACCGTTACTCAGCCCACATCAGATGGCAATGACTGCCCCGCCCCTCCTCTGGTTGCCTTTCATGCTAACAAAACTGACCCGTTGTGGACTAGAGGACCTACAGTTACTCTGTTTACTGGAATTTCTTTTTTTCTCCCACAGTCCAATACATGCATTATATTAATTGATTACGCTAAATGTACAGAAATAGATAAATATATAAACAATATAAATGTCTAAATATATATGTATGACTTGTTTCGAAGTAACATTGTGTATGGATGTAACCATGTCTCTGTCGTTAAAATGGCCACTGATGCTGATAGTGACATTAAATAAACCAAATATCCAAACTGTTTACTGGACTAAGTGATGCTGATACCCACTCATGTTCTCTGTTATTACATGTATTATTTTATTTATGCATATTATTGTGTGATATTCTTTAGTTTTATATTCTGTGATCTATTATACTCTTTATAATATTGTTCACTAATTTATTATAGCCAATATTATATTTTCTTTAAATGTGTTCTCTCTATGTCTTTTTTATCTATGAATTAGGTAAATTAGTGTAATTCTTACATGTATCTTCTAGGCTTCCGAGTCTTGGGACAGATGGAGAGAGACAAACTGTAATCAGTGA
Organism: Ancistrus triradiatus; assembly: GCA_025084515.1. Classification (NCBI taxonomy): domain Eukaryota; kingdom Metazoa; phylum Chordata; class Actinopteri; order Siluriformes; family Loricariidae; genus Ancistrus; species Ancistrus triradiatus. Next base: position 49,399 of record JAJAGP010004026.1, on the reverse strand, counting down.
TGGTGCTATTAATATACGAATTAAAATACAATTTCACAATGTCTAAAATACAATTAATACATTATATATGGTATTTAGGTTTTTGTTCTAAGAGTTCTCGAGGCCATACACAAGCACTGAAAAAAAAAAAGAATTGATTAAAGGGAGAATCTCTGAACAATAACAAATGCTACACTGCATCTCTCATGTCACCCCACTGCTGCGTTCTCCTCACTGACTCACTGTAGCTGCCTGCATTAGATTTAAAACACCTATGCTCACATACAAAGCTAAAATGGACCGGCCCCTTCTTACCTAAAGGCTCTAATCAAACCCCACTCTACCTCTCGTCTTTTACTTTGATTCACAAGCTTGGCTTGACTGGACCCACCTCTTAAGATCAAAGGAAGGTGAGCATACTGGCATCTCTGTATTCCACCGACCAGTGGCATCTGCTAAATGCTGTAAATGTATCTAAGTCATTTAGACACTATAGCTAGCAGTCATGCTAATGTAAGTTACATCAACAACATTACTTCCTGTAGCAACTGATTTTATTCAACAGGGTTTTATCATTGATGTGGCCAAATTTGATTTCACAAATTCATCTACTATTCCTCTACTCAAATATCTTGTGTAGGAAGATAAAAGACAGAGAGATTTTAAAATGTTATCACTGCCATGAAATAAAACAACAGCACTTATTATAGTTGCTAATTATTTTTACTTTTCTGCATGTTGTGACATTATTATCATCTATATAGGGGAAAATAGTTTAATATAAATATTATTCATATCTTCCACCCCCGTACACACACCACGCCCCTGCACTCGTATATTCAGCAGATGGATACTTCCTTTTGATCTCTTGCTTACAACAGTACAGCGATGGGGCAGGTTACGGCTGTGTCGGTGTTCCTCTGCACTGGGTAAGTGTTCAGAATCATATTTATTACGTTACTAAATTCATAAATTAGTAGTGTATCAGTAGGAGTATCAGTATCAGAGTATCAGTAATGAGATGGTAGTGATATTTACAGTACTCATTGTCTAACTTTTATTTTATTCAGCTTATTGTATAGCTCATTTATAAATGAAAGCAGATCCATTACTGATACAGTATAGTTCTGTTTGATATTTTATGAATGCGCTTTGGTGGTTGATCCTGGAGAGAACATTACCCTGTGGTGCCAACATGACCTTCATCACAGAGGTTACAAATTCTGGTTTAAGAACGAACGCGCATCAGTACCACATCTACTTGGGTGCAAGCAGTTTTCAGCATCTTGCCGAACACAGAATTGCTCTGATACCGGATTCTATTACAAAAGCTTCTGGCATAGGAATGCAAAAGGTAAATATACCATTACGAACTCGAGCTATTTACATGTGAAAGGTACATTTCTACAGCCTTAGTTAGATTAAAAGATTTGAGATGGTAGGGATTGTGTGGGGGTTACGGTTTGCCTATTAAAACTAAAATATAAAATGAAAACCATTTGCAGTGAGAATGAAGACTTCCTCCAGAAGAGTATAGAAATGTGCAAAATTTTTCAGAACTGTGGGTTTCCTAAGGATGTCATAGATGATGCCTTTGCTCTTGTTTTACCTGCTCAGAGAGTGGGCGCACGTACTTGTAAACCATCTACTGTTAAGACGACAAGGATTCCTTGGTGCTGACTTACCATCCTACAAATAAAACAGTGGCCAATATTATACTGAAACATTTCAGAATCCTCCAGGATGACGCAGAGACTGCATCCCTCTTTAAGGATCCACACTAATCTCCTGCAGATGGGATAGAAACATCAATGACATACATGTCAAGAGTGAGATAAATGACCATGTGCAAAGGTAGCCTGCAATTGCATTAGATGTGCTACTTGTACATTTATTAACACAAAAACTAAGGGTGCACTCACACTAGGCAATTCGAATCGCGCTCGGGCGCGTTTGGTACCCGAGCGCCGTTCATCGTCCCGAGGCACGATTCATGAATGCGCTCGGGCACGCTTGAAAGAGGTGGGCCAGAGCACGATTCGCTGGACTCCAGCACTGTACATATGTAGTGTGAGCGTGAATCGCACCCTGGCACGACTGATGACGACTATGATGTCGATTGTGCGACTGTTTCATTACACAAACATAGCGGTGAAGGTTCACTGTGGTCTGCGGCTGAGGTGAATTGTTTATGTGAGATTTGGGCTAATGAAAGCATAACGATGCAACTAGACAAGAAACAAAGCAGTAATGTTTCGTGTTCCAGCTCAGCAAACAGAGTCCGCTGATTCAGTAAAAATCTTCTTACATGCAGCACGAAAAGCCGAAAGTCAGTGCGTCACATAATCAGTACATTTATTAAAAGGCGTATTAGGGCTGTGTGTCAGCATGCACGAAACGAAACCAAGGAAAAGCACAAAAGAATGTGATTACCCAATCAAATATGTACAACCATGAAGTGTGCTGTGCTGTGTGAGCACGTATCGTGATGACAAAAGCATGCCGGAATGCGTTTCTGTGTAGCTAGTGTGGGCAGGAGCCAGGGCGCCATTGGGGAGGCGGGACAAACGTGGGCGGTTCAAGGCAACCAAGCTCAGTGTGAGTACACCCTAAAATTACTAGCACAAAAGGATCTATGGTCATTACCCGTTCTTCTTCATGCATCACTACAGGACTGATCTACTGTATCATTTCCAAGAGATGCAATCAGTTTCATATTGGAGAAACTAAGAGAACTTAGTTCTCTGTCGGACAGTCAAAACTAAGGATTTCCAGTGGCAAGGCATTTTAATACTAACAGACATTCCATCCATGATGTATCTCTCTCTCTACAATTCTTCCAATTAATGCAGTAATCATCTGTACCAGTGTCATAATAAAAACAAACCACATTATTTTTTCTAAATGTAACTTAGTCTACCTACATTTCTAACTGCTGTATTAACTCCAGACAAACTCCAGAACGAACTTTAAAATTAGTTCTTTATAAGGAAGTTAGCCAAGCGTCTTAGGATGACTTTATTTTATTACATCGTCATTAGAAATACAAGACATGACTTAAAAGGCCATGATGTAGTTGTAGTTTTGTTGTTGTATCATCTCTGAGATTTCTTTCATTGCAGGATCCTGACTCTGTGAATTATGCTGCTGTACAGACCTATGATCAAGCCAAAAAAAGCAATGGGATCTGGAGGAATGGTGGATCTACATGATGTATTTTCTGATGCTTTGTATCATAAATTAGCTTAGCAGTCTATAATGACACATATGAGGTATTGTTTATTAAACAGTAGCAGGTTTGATTGAGATAGTCATATTTTAGAGGAAATGGGCTGTCAAAGCCAAACTAATTTATTTAGAGCTTTTAACAATAGAGCATTATCTCAAAGCAATATATATAGATAAATAGAGTGTATAGGTTCACAGCCTCAACTAAGCAATGCAAAAACAACAAAGAAAAAACAGTGGCAAGGAAAAAATGTGATGAGGAGAAAACCTTGGGAGGACCAAGACTCAAAAATGGAATAAACCGATTAAATGGATTAAAATAAGTCTGAATGAAGAGAGAGAGAGAGAGAGATTGATTACATATATATAATTTCTGGATTTACATTCCGCTGAATGTTTCTTCTTTAGTGAAGTTATGCACAGAAATTCATGGTGCTTCACATAACCGAGGAGTATAATGTCACGGTTTGCCATGGACAGGGGTGTTACGCGCCTCCTGGTCGCCGGGTGGCGATCTGGACTTGGACAATTGCTGCGCCACCCAGTTTGCAAAGCCTCCGAGGGAGAAGCTGGGATGCTTACCGTAATGACTTACAGCTGTATACAGGACTATTTAAACAGCATCCCGGCTCCCCCTCGGCGCGGGGAATTATTGAGGGAAAGCTCCCTTTGCGCTATCATTAACGGTACGTTTGTTCGGCGGTTCAAGCCCGCTTTTGTTGTGGTGTTCTGCGATACGCTCATGTATGTTCGTCCAGCGGTTCAAGCCCGCTTTTGTTGTGGTGTTCGGCGATAAGCTCACGTATGTTCGTTCAGCGGTTCAAGCCCGCTTTTGTTATAGTTACCAGCTATAGGCTGTTTTGTGTTTTTGTTTAAGCCTGCCTTTTGTGCATTATTGTTTTGAATAAACCGCCATCATGGTTATTACTTTAGAACCTGCGCACGTCTCCTCCTCCTTGCCAGTTAGGCACCCCGGTCGTGACAGAATTCCCCGCCCGACAATGGAGACGGCAGGTTCTGGCGTTACCCCGGTACAATTAGACAAGGTGCTCGTGCCCAACCCTGAGCCACGTACACTCGTGCCCAGTCCGGTTCCACGGATATTCGTGCCTGGTCCCGTCCTCTCTGTTGCAGTTCCAGGGGTCGCCTCCAGGGAGACCCGTTCTGAGGTCGTCCCTGATCACGTTGTTGACCCTGCTGTCAAGCATCACGTCGTTGACCCTGCTGTCAAAGGCATCACGTCGTTGACCCTGCTGTCAAGCATCACGTCGTTGACTCCTGCTGTCAAGCAATCAACGTCGTTGACCCTGCTGTCAAGCAACACGTCGTCCACGACTCCGCTCTGCAGCCACTCGTCGTCCCACGACTCCCCGCTCTGCAGCCACTCGTCGTCCACGACTCCGCTCTGGGCAGCCACTCGTCGTCCCACGACTCCGCTCTGCAGCCACTCGTCGTCCACGACTCCGCTCTGCAGCCACACGTCGTTCCACGACTCCGCTCTGGCAGCCACTCGTCGTCCACGACTCCGCTCTGCAAGCGCCACACGTTCGTCCACGACTCAGCTCTGCAGCCACAGCACGTCGTCCACGACTCAGCTCTGCAGCCAAACTTCGTCCACGACTCAGCTCTGCGCCCAGCACGTCGTCCACGACTCAGCTCTGCAGCCGCCACACGTCGTCCACGACTCAGCTTCTGGCAGCCACACGTCGTCCACGACTCAGCTCTGCAGCCACACACTTCGTCCACGACTCAGCTCTGCAGCCACACGTCGGTCCACGACTCAGCTCTGCATGCCACAAGTCGTCCACGACTCAGCTCTGCCGCCACACGTCGTCCACGACTCAGCTCTGCAGCCACACGTCCCCGCTCCACGACTCAGCTCTGCAGCCACTCGTCGTCCCACGACTCAGCTGTTCAAGCGTCGCGCCCGCGTCGTCTCTCTGCTCACAAGCGTCGCCGCGTCGTCTCTGCTCACAAGCGTCGCCCGCGTCGACTCTGGCGTCAAGCGTCGCCTCGTCCGACTCTGCTGTCAAGCGTCGCACTCGTCGTCGACTCTGCTGTCAAGCGTCGCCTCGTCGACCTCTGCTCACAAGCGTCGCCGCGTCGACTCTGCTGTCAGGCGTCGCCTCGTCGACTCTGCTGCTGTCAGGCGGCGCCCTCGTCGTCTCTGCTTTGCTCACGAGGCGTTCGCCTCGTCGACTCTGCTGTCAAGCGTCGCTACTCGTCGTCTCTGCTCACAAGCGTCGCCTCGTCGTCTTCTCTGCTGCCAAGCACGGCCGCCGCCTCGGCTCTGCTGCCAAGCACGTGCCGCCTCGTTCTCTGCTGCCCAAGCACGGCCGCCTCGTCTCTGCTGCCAAGCACGGCCGCCTCATCTCTGCTGCCAAGCACGGGCCGCCTCGTCTCTGCCTCTCAAGCACGGCCGCCTCGTCCTTCTTTTTTCTGCCCGTCTGCCTCTCGTCGGCGACTCTGCCCGTCCGGCCTCTCTCGTCGGCGACTCTGCCGTCTGCCTCTCGTCGTCGACTCTGCCCGTCTGCCACTCTCGTCGTCGACTCTGCCGTCTGCCCTCGCCTCTCGTCGTCGACTCTGCCCGTCTGCCTCTCGTCGTCGACCTCCTGCCCGTCTGCCTCTCGTCGTCGACTCTACTTGTCCTCCAGAGGCCCTGGTTGGGGGACGGGCCGTCCGGCTCCCGGGAGGCCTTGATGGCCGCAACCGTGTTGTGCTTTGCCGCATTTCCCCCCAGGTTCCGTCCGGAGAGGAAGCCCCCTGACGGGTCGATTGGGATCTGTTGGGCCCTTTTTTTTTTTGAGGGGCCCTGGCTCCGTCTTGGGCCCCTTGGGGGGGGGCTGTGTCACGGTTTGCCATGGACAGGGGTGTTACGCGCCTCCTGGTCGCCGGGTGGCGATCTGGACTTGGACAATTGCTGCGCCACCCGGTTTGCAAAGCCGCCGAGGGAGAAGCTGGGATGCTTACCGTAATGACTTACAGCTGTATACAGGACTATTTAAACAGCATCCCGGCTCCCCCTCGGCGCGGGGAATTATTGAGGGAAAGCTCCCTTTGCGCTGTCATTAACGGTACGTTTGTTCGGCGGTTCAAGCCCGCTTTTGTTGTGGTGTTCTGCGATACGCTCATGTATGTTCGTCCAGCGGTTCAAGCCCGCTTTTGTTGTGGTGTTCTGCGAGAAGCTCATGTATGTTCGTCCAGCGGTTCAAGCCCGCTTTTGTTGTGGTGTTCTGCGAGAAGCTCACGTATGTTCGTTCAGCGGTTCAAGCCCGCTTTTGTTATAGTTACCAGCTATAGGCTGTTTTGTGTTTTTGTTTAAGCCTGCCTTTTGTGCATTATTGTTTTGAATAAACCGCCATCATGGTTATTACTTTAGAACCTGCGCACGTCTCCTCCTCCTTGCCAGTTAGGCACCCCGGTCGTGACATATAATTACAGATTTTTCGAGCATGATAAAGTAAAGCAAGCAAAAAGGTGAAAATGCACACTTACAGTCTTAACATCAAACTGTTCAAAATAAAACGGGTTCATTGATTGGATACTGAATGAGAAGAGCAGGAACTTCTTTTACCCTGTTAGCCAGTCAGAATGCAGATTTTATTTAGGCATGTAGAGAAAGGACTGATTTATTCTGTTTGAATGGATTGCTGATATTCACTAACGAAAGAAAAACCCTCAGTTTGTAATTAACATTATCTCAGACGGACATATTGGACTCGACTGGCCTCGACAACAATTTCCGAGTCCAACCGAGTTCCCCAAGACTTTTTGGTCTAGAGTACAACCCGACTTACACCTTTAAAATTGGAATCCTTTTTATATTGTTCACCAAGTTTGAGAGTATTTAAAAAAAATGGAAATAAAAATTAAGATTTTTATTTTACCTGAAGATTGTGTATTGCATGATTTGCAATTAATGTCATCTTTAAAACATAGAGCTAAGAAAACTGTTAAAGAAACACTTGCCTGAAAGAATAGTCTTCCTTTGTCATGGAAGCTCTGAGCATCTCACCATACTGCTGGAATGATTTAAGCATCCTAACACTGTAACAATGGTGTGATGTTCACTTTTTGAGTAACATGTTCATGGTGCTGAGTTTTGAGTTGAAGGCAACTGGACTTCGTCTTGGTTCTTGAAGATGTTTGAACTGAAGAAGCTTTTTGTGTGAGAGGTGAAACGTCTTCAAGATCAAAGAAGTCCAGTTGTCTTCAGCTCAACACTCAAGTCTACTATGACCTGGATGACTGAAACCTTACACAGACCTATGTAAGCAACAGGTATATCTGTCCAATCGACCCTGCATTGAGTAACCTGCATTCACAAAAAACAGGTCACAGGTCTTTGATGCTGCTCGAAGTGTGGTGTGTGAGTGTGTGTGTTTGTTTTTTGTTGTCACTTGTAAACTAGACTTTGCAAGAGTTTTTTAAAGTTCTAATAAAAATGTATGTGAATGGGACAGTTCTTCATTAATTAATTCACACTAAACACAGGAACAAAATCTAAGATGAAGCTGTATTAGGGAACACTGAGCATTCTACAGCTACTTTATATTTTTATAGAAGTAGGATTTATATTGGATTTATATATAGGATTTCATAGGATAGAAGTAGAGGGAAACACTATTCAGTAAGCCATATGTTTGTTACATTACACTGATGTACACTCACTCGTTGTGGAATTTCATGGTAATTTATTCATGTAGTCATGACCAATAAGATCTGCTGAATCAAACCAAGCATCAGAATGGGGAAGAAAAGTTATTTAACTCATTTTGGTATAGTTGTTGATGCTAGATGGGCTAGTCTGAGTATTTCAGAAATTGTTGATCTTCTGAGATTTTCACACAGCTCCATCTCTTGTATTTACATAGAAGGGTGTGTAAAAGAGTGAGGGCAGTTCTCTGGGTCAAAATGCCACGTTGGTGCCAGAGGGCAGAGGAGAATGGAGAGACTGGTTAATCTGATAGAAAGGAAACAGTAACTCAAATAACCACTCTTTACAACTGAGGTATGCAGAAGAGCATCTCTGAACAAACAACACGTCAGACCTTGAAGCAGATGGGCTACAGCAGCAGAAGATCACACAAGGTGCCACTTCTCTCAGTTAAAAATAGGCAACCAAGGCTACAATTTACACGGGCTAATCAAAATCTGACAAAAAAGAAGATTGGAATAACGTTGGCTGGACTGATAAGTCTTGATTTCTGCTGCGAGATTCAGATGGTCGGGTCAAAATTTGGTGTAAGCAACATGAACACTTGAATTCATCTTGCCTTGTATCAATGGTTGAGACTGGTGGTGGTATAATGTTGTGTTTGGGGTGTTTTCTTGGCACACTTTGGACCCCTTAATACCAACTGAGCATTGAGTAAACACCACAGGCTACCAGAGTATTGTTGCTGACTATGTGCACCCCTTTATGAGCACAGTGTACCATCTTGCCTACAAAAGTGGGACTATAGCACTGGACAAACACGCCAGAAACACGCTGACAAAGGAGATCAGAGTGGCCAAAAAAATAGACTGAGACTTTATATATATATATATATATATATATATAGGTTATACTATATATATCTATATATATATATCTCTATAATATATATATATATATATATACCGTATAACAGTGGTGCTGAAGTTTGTTGAACCCTTTTAGAATTTTCTATATTTCTGCATAACATATGACCTAAACCATCATCGATTTTCACAACAAGTCCCTAAAAGTCGACTAACGAGGACCCAGTTAAACAAATGAGACAAAATATTACACTTGGTCAGTTAGTTATTTGAGGAATGATTCAATATTACATATTAGTGCGTGGCGCAAAGGTATTGTGACCTTTCTTTCAGTATCTGCTGTGACCCCCCTGTGCAGCAATAACTGCAGCTAAACGTTTCCTGTAGCTGTTGATCAGTCCTGCACACCGGCTTGGAGGAATTTTAGCTCATTCCTCCGTACAGAACAGCTTCAGCTCTGGGATGTTGGTGGGTTTCCTCACATTAGCTGCTCGCTTCAGGTCCTTCCACAGCATTTCCATTGGATTAAGGTCAGGACTTTGACTTGGCCATTCCAAAACATGAACTATATTCTTCTTTAACCATTCTTTGGTAGAACGACTTGGACAGATGTCCTGACATTTTCCTTTAGAATTCTCTGATATAATTCAGAATTCATTGTTCCATCAATGATGGCAAGCCGTCCTGCCCAGATGCAGCAAAACTGGCTCAAACCATGATACTACCACCACCATGTTTCACAGATGGGATAAGGTTCTTATGCTGGAATGCAGTGTTTTCCTTTCTCCAAACATATTGCTTTTCTTTTAAAACAAAAATTTCTATTTTGGTGTCATCCGTCCACAAAACATTCTTCCAATGGCCTTCTGGCTTGTTCATGCGATCTTTAGCAAACTGCAGATGAGCAGAAATGTTCTTTTTGGAGAGCAGTGGCTTTCTCCTTGTAACCCTGCCATGCACACCATTGTTGTTCAGTGTTCTTCTGATGGTGGACTCATGAACATTAACATTAGCCAATGAGAGAGAGGCCTTCAGTTGCTTAGAAGTTACCCTGCGGTCCTTTGTGACCCCTCCTTTGTGACTATTACACGCCTTGCTCTTGGAGTGATCTTTGTTGGTCGACCACTCCTGGGGAGGGTAACAATGATCTTGAATTTCCTCCATTTGTACACAATCTGTCTGACTGTGGATTGGTGGAGTCCAAACTCTTTAGAGATGGTTTTGTAACATTTTACAGCCTGATGAGCATCAACAACTCCTTTGTTCGTACCATGATGCATTTCCACAAACATGTGTTGTGAAGAGCAGACTTTGATAGATCCCTCTTCTTTAAATAAAACAGGGTGCCCACTCACACCTGATTGGCATCCCATTGATTGAAACACCTGACTATAATTTCACCTTCAAATTAACTGCTAATCCTAGAGGTTCACATACTTTTGCCACTCACTAATATGTAATATTGGATCATTTTCCTCAATAAACAAATGACCAAGTGTAATATTTTTGTCTCATTGTTTTAACTGGGTTCTCTTTATCTACTTTTAGGACTTGTGTGAAAATAATGTTTTAAGTCATATTTATTCAGAAATAAAGAAAATTCTAAAGGGTTCACAAACTTTAAAGCACCACTGTAAATCCCTGTAAATTGGACTGTTTCGTTGTTGTACCATATGCTTGACCAAAAAAAATGTCACAGCATCCTTTGTTATTGTTGGATTAAGCTGTTTTTGGCAGCATAGCTGATGCACCCACATACAGTCCCTGTGCCCTCTGCCTTTAGGTTCACTTTGCTGTGAATTGTTTTGAGGTGGTTGAATAGGTTTTCAAATCTTAAATCACCCATCCCATTATATAAGCCATTTTACATTTACATTTATCCAGAGCAACTTACAATTGGACTTACAATCTTACAATCCAAGCAATTGTGGGTTAAGAGTCTTGCTCAAGGACCCAACAGTGGCAGCTTGGCAGATGTGGGATTTGAACACTGGACCTTCTGGTACAGAGTCCAGTACCTTAACCGTTAGGCCACCACAGTACACAGTATTTTTGTCCATGCAAAGTAATAAGTATCAATGGACGTTTCATAAATGTAAATGTACAATTTTTTATTTTGAAATGTATTCTAGTGGAAGTAAAAAGTCTCATAAATAGAACTAAAAACCACAGTAATACTACAGTAACTTGAAAATAGTACTTAAAAAAGGACAAACATACTTTGTTACTGCCAACCACCACTTGTTATTGACAGTGGACTGAGTTGTTGCTTTGTATCACACATTCCTTAAGGAACTTGACATCTAGGCTGCCCAAGGATGTTGAATTCCTTTTTCTTGGAGTCTTGACCCTCCCAGGGTTTCTTCCCTTTGGCAAAAAAGTATTTAGCCAGCCACTGATTGTGCAAATTCTCCTACTTAGAAAGATGAGAGAGGTCTGTAATTTTCATCATAGGTACACTTCAACTATGAGAGACAAAATGAGGAAAAAAATCCAGGAAATCACATCGTAGGATTTTTAAAGAATTTAATTGTAAATTTTTTTTTTTTTTTAAAAAGTTAAAGAATTTAATTGTAAATTATGGGGAAAATAAGTATTTTGTCAATAACAAAAGTTCAACTCAATACTTTGTAACATAACCTTTGTTGGCAATGACAGAGGTCAAACGTTTCCTGTAAGTCTTCACCAGGTTGGCACACACTGTAGCTGGTATTTTGGCCCATTCCTCCATGCAGATCTCCTCTAGAGCAGTGACGTTTTGGGGCAACACAGACTTTCAACTCCCTCCACAAATTTTCTATGGGGTTGGGGTCTGGAGACTGGCTAGGCCACTCCAGGATCTTGAAATGCTTTTTACGGAGCCACTCGGAGCAGTGTGTTTTGGATCATTGTCATGCTGGAAGACCCAGCCACAATTCCGTCTTCAATGCTCTCACTGATTGAAGGAGGTTTTGGCTTAACATCTCACGATACATGGCCCCGTTCATTCTTCCCTTAACACGGATGAGTCGTCCTGTCCCCTTTGCAGAAAAACATCCCCAAAGCATGATGTATCCACCCCCATGCTTTACAGTAGGTATGGTGTTTTTGGGATGCAACTCGGTATTCAAACACGACGAGTTGAGTTTTTAACCAAAATTTTTCTATTTTGGTGGTCATCTTGAACCCACATGATATTCTCCACTCCTCTTCTGGCTCATCCATATGCTCTCTGCAAACTTCTGACGGGCCTGGACATGTACTGGCTTAAGCAGGGGGACACGCCTGGCACTGCAGGATCGGAGTTCCTCTCAGCGTAGTGTGTTACTGATGGTAGCCTTTGTTACTTTGGTCCCAGGTCTCTGCAGGTCATTCATCAGGTCCCTCCATGTAGTTCTGGGATTTTTGCTCACCGTTCTCATGATCATTTTGACCCCACGGGATGAGATCTTGCGTGGAGCCCCAGATCGAGGGAGATTATCAATGGTCTTGTATGTCTTCCATTTTCTTACAATTGCTCCCACAGTTAATTTATTCACACCAACCTGCTTGCCTATTGTAGATTCACACTTCGCAGCCTGCTGCAGGTCTACAGTTTTCTTCCTGGTGTTCTTCGACAGCTCTTTGGTCTTGGCCATGGTTGAGTTTGAAGTCTGACTGTTTGATGCTGTGGACAGGTGTCTTTTATACAGATAACGACGTCAAACAGGTTGCATTAATACAGGTAATGAGTAGAGGACAGAAGAGCTTCTTAAAGAAGAAGTTACAGGTCTGTGAGAGCCAGAAATTTTGCTTGTTTGTGGGTGATGAAATACTTATTTTTCACCATAATGTACAATTAAATTATTTAAAAATCCTACAATGTGATCTCCTGGATTTTTTTTCTCATTTTGTCTCTCATAGTTGAAGTGTACCAGTGATGAAAATTACAGACCTCTCATCTTTCTAAGTAGAAGAACTTGCACAATCAGTGGCTGACTAAATACTTTTTTGCCCCACTGTAGCTGTAAAGCTGCTTTGTGCCATTGTAAAATGTGACTTTAACTTCTTAGTGACTCTGAGTCACAGTCAGTGGTGTGAGGCTCCAAAATATTCTGAAACAAGTTTATTGCGATTGTTACCAAAAGAGTTACATCTGTCAATAAGATACATTTTTCACGTTCATATCTTCCACCCCCATACACACACCACGCCCCTACACTTGTATATTCATCAGATGGACATTTCCTTTTGATCTCTCACTTACTACAGTACAGAGATGGGTCAGGTTATGATTGTGTTTGTGTTTCTCTCTGCACTGGGTAAGTGCTTAGAGTCTTATTTACTAAATGGATCAATTATTACAGAGATCTGTACTGAAGATGTGTTTTTCTGGATCTATTGTAATAGTGTAGGACATCTACAATATTCACTTTTTACAGAGCTGTATGTATAATAGTATTAACTTGTACTAATCTAATTATAGTGTAAATACTACTTCTACTTACATTAATAAGGTTACAAATTGAACATAATCATATAAACTACTGTTTTCATTGTTAATTCTTTTGCTAAGCTAAACTCTTATGGTTGTGTAAGCGCTAAACCAGTCAGTTTCCGCTTGTTTCAGTAATGAGATGTTAGTGAGACTGTACATTACACATTGTGTCACTTTTATTTTATTCAGCTTAAGGTATATCTCAACTATAAATGAATCAGATACATCACTCATACATTATACAGATCTATTTGATATTTTAGCTTTTTGATAATGAGCTGTTTGTTTGTTTGTTTGTTGGGTTGCAGGTTTGCTCTCAGAGACTCTGTGCTCTGTAACTTTGGCGGTTGATCCTGGACTGAACGTTACCCTGTGGTGCCAACATGACCTGGATCGAACAGGTTACATCTTCTGGTTTAAGAACACAACCTTTTCAGTACCACATCTACTTGGGTGCAAGGAGTTTACATTATCATCTGGCCGAACAGAGAATTGCTTTTTCTTAGCTGAAAGTGAGAGAATATTAATGTCTGTTGATGGGAAGAAGACGTCTCTGACCATAAGAGCCGTAGATCTCTCTGATACCGGATTCTATTACTGCAGCTTCTGTTATAGGAATGCAAAAGATAAACATACCATTAGGAACTCGAGATATTTACATGTGAAAGGTACATTTCTACAGCTTTAGCTGAATTAAAAGATTGAGATGGTAGGGATTGTAAATATATAATTTATATTTGTCTCAGAAGGAAATCAAACACTTATTCAGAAGCTGGACAGAGCAAAAGGTTTGTAATTTCTGTGAAACAAATAAACATCATGTCTGTGTCACATTCTTATAGATGTGTAGCTCCAATTTCTATCCAAATATAATGTGGAGTTAAATATAAAAATGTGTTTCTTTTATTCTTTAAGGTGCTGATGTGTACTTCATGCTCACTGTGGTGTTTGGTGCAGTGATTCTGATTCTTCTCTGTATCCTGATCTTCATAATACTGAAGCTCAGAAACACACACACAGGTAAAAACACTGATACTACATAAATGTTCTTTAGATGAATTATAACAATAATGATATGTTAAAGATATAATGCTGGAAATACAGCGTATGAACAAAGTGGAAAAAATGTTGGAAATGTTCTTTGTTTTCTCTGTTGATTAGATTTAGCTGCTGGAGCAAATCATAAGGTAAATATGACAACATCATTAAAAAGAGAATTATTGTAAATCTAATTTTGTTTGATTTAAAATGAGAGGTTTTAAGCTGAACTTTTAGCCTCTCTATAAATTAATTTACTCCAATTGGCCAGTCTTCTCATCTTTAGTTAAAATGGCACGAGAGACCATGATGAATCCACATTTTGTACTTTCTGTCAGAGAAAGACTGTAAATGTACAGAAAATGCAAATGAAGATAAGCGCAGTGTTTCTTACATTTCCTTTAGATTTTATTTCAGTACAAACCTGAGATTTTTTTCATTTCTGTTCTGTTTATTTCATGTTTTTTCGGTTAATAAACACCCATTTTTGCATTTCAGGCCTGAACAAATTCCAAAAAAAGTTGGGACGGGGCAATTTAGGGCTAGTAATGATGTAAAAAAAATAATGATGTGATTTCAAACAGGTGATTATAATCATGATTTGGTACAAAAGCAGCGTCCACAAAAGGCTGAGTCTTTGAGGAGTAAAGATGATCAGAGGATCTCCAGTTTATCAACAAGAAAATGATTGAAATGTTTAAAAACTATGTTCATCACAGAAAGAATGGAAGGGATTTATACATTTCTCCTTCTACAGTACATAATATCATTAAACCATTCAAGGAATTTCAGTGCATAAAGGGTAAGAGCACAAGCCTAAACTGAAGAGGGGTGATCTCCGCTCCCTCAGACGGCACTGCATCAAGAACCGTCATTCATCAATAGATAGAACCACATGGACAAGGGATTCCTTTATCAAACTTTTATCAAGCTCTACAATACAGAGTCACAAAAGCGGCTACATTACAGAAGCAAGACTCCTCTGGGCTCGGATGCATCTGGGATGGATCATCACACAGTGGAAACAGGGATTTTGCTCAGACCCATCAGTATAACAGATCTTTTTTTTGAAGAAATTGATGCCGTACTGTTACACACCTTAAGATGTGTTTGCAGGAAAAATATGACAAAAAACAGCTGAAACACTAAATCACTTGGTATCCTTCAAAACGTCTTTTAATTGTGGTGAGAAGGAACAACAATAGTACTAAGAGGTAAATGCTTTATCGTCCCAACTGTTTTGGGAATGTGTTGCAGGTCTGAAATGCAGGAATAAATGTTTATTAACAAATGAAATGAAGTTAACCAGAAAAAACATGAAATATCTTGGGTTCATACTGTCTGCAATGAAATACAAGTAAAAAGAAATATAAGAAACACTGTTTTCTCCCCATACTTTTTCTGATTTGGGGTTGTAGTAATCTGTATCTGCTTTATAGACTGTATATGACAGAGTGACAGCGCTTCATGCTGTATCTGATGCTTATTGTACAAAACATGAGACTGGCAGTGATTATAGATTATAATGGTCACTTACCTGAAGGCCACCACTAGAATTTTACAGCTTATCTGTACCTCCCCACAATAAAGTAAATAAAGAAAAGAAAATCAACAGAATGAAATTGATTATGATGGATGTAAAGTTTTGTAATTGCTGCACCTTCACTCTTGCAGGATGAGGATCCTGACTCTGTGAATTACGCGGCTCTACAATTTTCTAAGAAAAACAAAAACAAGAGAGCAGGAAGAAATTATGAAACGGCCGATACACATGTTATATATTCCACTGTCCGACAGTAGCTTCGTAACATAAGTATCACGCTTACATACTGTCATCATCATCTTTTTCTTTTTTGTTCTTTTTGAAAGCATGTCTATTTTGTCTGGAGAGTTATTTTAATAAATCTCATGATAGCACGTTTGGACATTGTTTCTGTTTATTATTGGCTCAGAAAACTCTTAAACCATATTCTCCATTGATTGCAGATAACAGTCCTCAGGGATTTTGGCCCCATGAAATTATATATATATTTTTGTAAATGTTCTAATAAATTTTTGGGACCCCTGTCAGTTACAGACCCTTCACCCCACCCCCCTGTTCGGCTGCCCTCCAAGTCCTTATGATAGTGTTATTTACAAAAACTCTCACCCTTTCAGGCATGTGCAGTGGTAGCTCAGAATCACTTCCTTCACCACATGCACACAGTACACAGGAATTTGTGTTGGCATGTACAGGGCAGTAATAAACATTGGTACCAGATACAGACATGAGCTACCCCAATGTACCCAGGGTTCTCATGCCAGTGATGACTTGTTACCATCACAAGTTGAATGGTGAGCATTCAGTTTAACCTCCCCACCAACCCCACCAATCTCTCCAAACATCCACCATGACCTGTACCTCAAAGTTGCAACCCTGGGCATTGTGCAGCTGTTTGGGGCCCCAAACTGGCAGAATAAATAATCCATTCCACGGTGGTCGCAGCCCTTTGATCAGGGGCCGCATGTGCTATTTGTGAGATAGTCCAAAGGGGACTGTGCACATGTCAAAGCAATGAGTAGCTGTAGAAGGTAGAGGAACATCTTTGTGACACCTGAAGTACTCGGCCCAGGGAGGGGCTTGTCTGAGAGGCTGCATCTGGACCCTCCTCCCATCACTGAGAAAAGTGTAACAAAATCAGCAAATGAAAATCAGATATTGAAACACAGGCAGTTGGTCTGCATCCTGGGTTTTTTTTTATATCAGTGAAAATGAAATAGGTCTACTCAAAGGCAATTTAAAGTACATCAGTACAGTATATATAATTAGTCTATAAATACAACAAGTCTAATAAATAATATAATTAATAAAATTATAGATTAACAATAGTATAATAGTTTAGTATAACAACCTATATGCAGTATACATACTATAAATAGTAGTATAATATGGTAAATAGAGTAGTGAATATTCTGTTATACTACTATTAAACTACTGGTTATACTAGTTATACTTGCGAATAGTTTTATATTTACAGAATATATTCTGTTTTGACACTAAATTAGCTCCGTAGAAATTCATTTCTGAATCCCAGCTACAGTACAGATCATACACACACAGGACCTACAGGACAGATCATACACACACAGGATCTACAGTACAGACCATAGGCACACAGAATCTACAGTACAGATCATAGACACACAGGCCCAACAGTACAGCAAAGACTAATGAATGCTGCTCCACAACATTCCTCACAACGAAGCCCAAACCTGACTTACTACTTTCAGGAAGTACTTTTTTATTAACGAGGCTATTTCTGTAGACATCTCGGTATTCTTCTTCTTTTTTATCGCTTTACCAAGCGCTTGTATGACGCGTTTAGTTTTCATCACACCGCTAAAGAGTAATTCTTTAATCCTTTAAATGATTTATTTGAAATCTGCAGTAAATGTATCGCAGTCCGGATCTGCTCACGGCGCTCTGGGTATTTCTATTTGCTTACTTCAGCACTTCAGCAGGTGAGCTACAGCTTTTATTTCTAAGTATGATAACAGACACTCAGAAATGGAGGTTTTTCTGTCAGAATGTTCCTGAGACAATAATTACGTAATTGTATGATAACCAGCAGTACAGTTTAGCTTTCTGTAGGCTACTTCATCGCCTGAGGTCCGGACAGATTTATCTACATGTTCCGTGTTTACAGCTTTCAAACCAGACCTAACATATGTAAAGCAGTCGAGGGAGTAACACCACCCCTCTACTCTCTACTGGTGAACTGTAGCTGCTGGTTTGAACTTTAATACAAGCTTTATTTGTACAATTATTGTTTTAGTATTTAGTTGGTCATGTGACCTAAGAACGACAAGACTTTCTTTGTTATTGAGTTCCATGTGTCTGGTAATGCATAGTAACTGAGTAATAAAATACAATCTACATGAGAAATACTGACTGAAGATACCTGACATGTTTTAAAGATGCTGTATTATGTTTAGATGCTTTGAAGAAAAATGTTCCGCCTAAATAACCTGCAGTAAAACGTGGTATTTCTTCATTCTTTTGATATTCTGCTGTAGTTTTTGAATTGTTTTTGAGTACAATGTTTTGAATAATTTATGAGTAATCATTTTGGAAATAGAGACCGACCCTTAGGTATTTTAATATGGTCCAATCTGACCCCAATTAAAAACAAACTGGACACCCCTGTCATAAAACATCTAAACAAGCAGGCATTCATAACTGGAAAAAAAAACATCGGGGATTAACATTTAGATTTTCAGTCTGTACTGAATACAAAAACATGTTAATTAATCGATTCTGTAATGTTATAAGTTAAATGCAACCACTGGAAAACAAGGAGCTAATTTAACAGAGACTTCTTAACTTTTCTCCAGCCATCAACATCATACATTACGTACATTATATGGGCTAAAGTTTGTGGGCATCCCTTCTAATGATTGAGCACTGCTATTGCTATGCCTTGAAAATGCTCTGGAATGCCAAAAGTCTAACATCAGAAGCTGACCTCACAGTCATATACCAAAATCTAGTGGAAATCCGCTTTAGAAGAACAAAGGTGTAATTTGGATGTAATTTTTGGGTGTCCACAATCCTTTGTCATATAATGTACATTTTGTAGGCTGATCACCCTTGTGGTTGATAAGACTCTCTAATCTTAGAACTTGGTATCACATTGCAGCCCAAGGGCCAATCAAAAGCAGCCTACCATCATCTGATTTAAGAAATCTTTCTATTTAATTGTGTATTTAAAGTATATCTCTATGATATAATGCAGGGATATTTGATACAGGATGATGAAGATAATGTGACAGTGATCAGTTTATGATAATACAGAGCATTAATATTTTCACCTGCAGGCGATCTTCCAGCTAATCTGTCTTTGAGCTAATCTGTCTTTGTTACAGCAGCACTTTTAAAATATTTTCCTGATCAACTATATTAAATAGGGCTGTCATAATTATTACATAATCACAATTATTTAAGATAATCGAAATTATTTGAACTGATTGCAGTTACATAGGACTACAGTAATTTTCCACAGCTGTTAGATTTCTGCAGAATGTGAGATGGATGTACTGCTTTGAAGGAACTAAGTTTGAATAAAAGAAAGCAGTAAATGCATTCAGTGAGACGTAATTGGGTTAAGGAGAACCAAAAAGTTTGAACTTCTAACCTGGTGCTGTAACATGTTTAGAGAGCAGAGCAGAGTAATGTTGGAGTATTTGTTAGCTGTGTGGTTAATTCTGTATTTTTAGCAAAATGAGTTTTGTTGGTTTGCATCTTTCTTTGTGTATTTTTAGGCATTTCTGTGAGTTTTTGGGTGGATGCATGATGGCTGTTCAGTAACTTTAGGCTTGTACTAATCATGAACTGATCACCTAATCATCAGGTAAAGATTCATGATTGTGACAGGCCTAATATTAAACTTTATTTTTTACAGAAGCTCATTCTCTACAGTTCCTCTACACTGCAGTCACAAACGGAATAAAGCTCCCAGAGTTCATTGCTGTTGGTCAGGTGGATGGAGAACAGGTTATGTACTATGACAGTAACAGCAGGACACTGATCCATAAGACGGAGTGGATAAAGAAAGATGCTGCTGAATCTCACTGGAATCACCAGGAAGATCGTATGAGGGGTGATGAGGACGATCTCAAACACAGTTTAAATACAGCAATGAAGCAGTTTAATCACAATACAGGTAATGATGATGCATGAATTATTAGTGCTGGGCGGTACACTGGTGTTAATTTCCCATACAGTATGCATTTTTCATATACCTCCATACCGATGCATAGCAGAAACACAGCTCTAACAAACAGGCACAAATTCTAGAATATTTTTGCCACCACAACCACTGCTGAGCTCTGAGTAGAACGACATCGCCGAACTGCATGCTGGGTAAAGCTTGCTAGCTAGCCAGGTAGAATAATGCTGCCTTCAAGTGGTGTCAGAAATGTCATATTTACGAGATGTACGCACATGAACGTCACCGAAATGTCGTATTTACTAGTGGGAAACTCGGATTGTTAGATTAGCCTTGGCTTTCCGAGTTGGGGGCATGTCAATAACAAAACCTCATGGCAGCTGCCAGTACGGATGCTGCTACTGAAGCGCATCCATTGTGATTTCAATAAATAACTGATGTAGACACTTTGTACTGTAACTGGTTGTACTTCTGTTATTAAGCAGCAACAACACATGAACACATGCAGGTCAAAGACTTTAAAACGAATAAGCAATACTAGAAAAAACATAACATTCTAACCTATGTGATTCAATGATTCGAACGTGATAAAAACATTATTCACGTAATGCGTTTCCTGTTCGCTTCATTTTCTTTTAGTAAGGCATAATAAACCTGCTGTTTCTGACTATACAAAAACAGAAGTAAAAACTAAAGTTTTCTTATGGTGTCCATTTTTACCACCCGACCAAAACCACTTGAAAGCACATCATGTCGTTATTACAACCTCCGAACACCTAAGCAGGAATTTCCGAGGAGGACTTGCAGGCAGCATAACATACACCACAGCCTAGTCTGTTAACAGCTGAGGATGGCTCTTTCAAATTAAAGAACAGAATACAGAAATGGATTATAAAGCAAAGTGAGTTCTGAGATTCAAAAGAAGGAACACATTATGAACACTGTAACTCTCGAGCCGGGTTCAGAGTAATGATTAACCCATATATTAGAATGTAATATATTCATTGTACACCTGACAACAGTAATTAAGCTACAGACCTATATGAATGGTCACATCCTTTTCAGTAGTGTCTCAAAAAGTTTGTGGTTGGATGAGAGAATAATCGCTTTTTCAGACTCTGGTGGGTTGGCTCCTCTATGAGCCGGGATGTTTCATCACATGTAACTGAAAAAACTCATCATTAGTATGAGGAAACTGAAAATATTGAAGTATACATTTACCTAACATAGTCCTGTATTAGGAATATTATTATAATACTTTTAGCTCCTCTCTTTGCTCTCAAAACAGCCTCAGTTCCACAAAATAAATTTGTATTTAAATATAAATTAATGTTTTGGTTGTTATGGTTCGCCATATTAAAATATAAAGGGTTTTTAGGACCCAATTGCAGTTAGCTCCAGATGGAAATAAATAAAAGAAAGTAATAGTTCACCAAAAGAAAGTAAAATAAAACAATAAAGAAAAACGCACGGCGTAAGCGTACAGTGCCTCTATTCTGATGCATGCTTACGACGTGTCTACGCTACGCCAATGACGTACGGGTCCGCGCATGTGCAGAGCATCGGAAGCCTAAGCGGAGCATCAGCGAAAGCGTGCCACAGGAACTCCTTAGCGTTTACGGGAGCGTGGCATGAACGCGGAGAGGAAAAGGACGAGGCTGATAAGCAGCTCAGCCTCCTTTTCAGGCACAATCGAGAGGGGAATGTTATATCCCCCCGATCGCGAAGGAGGAAGGGTGACGGCGCGAGAGGGAGGAGGCGAGGCGAGCCTTGCAGCAGCGAGCAAACCCAAAAAGGCAGCCGAGGAAGAAGCAGTGTTAGAGCGCTACAAGTGCTTGCGCTACACTAAATTCTATGCCCTAATGTTACCGGACAGCCTTCCGACTTCCCCCGGCTGGTGATCTTCTAATCGCCAGCCTACCGCTGTCCCTATACAAGAAAGCAGCGCTCTTCAAAAACTGATAGTCGTGTGACGGCTGGTGCAGACATCACGAGGGTCTGTGTAGCGATGATGCGACAACCTGTATGGGCTGAAAGGTGTACTTATATAGCCCCTACAACAGGTGTCGGCAATTGTGCGCATTACACCAAATAGGGGCTGACCCATGCACGATTGCGCTGAGAATACTGACGCCGTCATCAGTCAATGCTGACCTCTAGCGTCCAAAGCCAGGGCCAGCGTGACCCCTAATATTGGTGCCATTAAAATCAACCCCAATAATCAACCAGTGGTATCTGGCTTTTCAGTTTATTTATTTCTTATGGCTTTCTTGGTGATGAGAGGATATAATTCTTATTGTGTTTGTGTCTCTTTAGGAATTCACACAATGCAGCAGATGTACGGCTGTGAGCTGGATGATGATGGAACCACTAGAGGATACGAACAGTATGGTTATGATGGAGAAGATTTTCTCATTCTGGATTTGAAAACTCTGACCTGGACTGCAGCTACAGATAAAGCTAATATTACCAAACAGGAGCTTGAGAGACATGGGTATACTGAGGGCCGTAAGATCTACCTGGAGAAGGAGTGTATCGATTGGTTAAAGAAGTGTGTGTCTTACAGCAGAGAGAGGAAAGGTAGAGTGTATGATCTGCTCTGTTACTGTAACTCCCACACACTGCATTCATCACTGAAAACCTGCTGCTCAGTTCCTCACTTATTCCTCATCAGGATGTGGAGGAGAATCATCCATCCACTGCTCCTTCACACACCTCTTCCTGTCCTTCATCATCTACTAATAATGTTTCTCTCTCTGCAGTTCCTCCTGAGCCGCTGATGATCCAGAAGTTCTCCTCTTCTCCAGAGCTGGTGTGTCATGCTACAGGTTTCTTTCCTAAAGGACTAAACATCACCTGGCAGAAGGACGGAGAGGACCTGTATAGGGACGTGGAGCTCAGAGAGACGTTACCCAACCAGGATGGAAGCTTCCAAAGGAGAAGCATTCTGAAAGTCTCACCTGAGGATCTGCAGAAACATGAATACACCTGTGTGATTAAACACAGCAGCCTGAAGGAGGACTTGGTGCTGAAAGAGACTGAGACACAAATCCCAAGAGGTAAGAGAAACTCCTGTCAAAACAGCCACATGTAAAGAAACTGTATGTTTTCTGCAGTTACACTACTAGCCCAGGTAGCATTTTAGTCTACTGATCATTTTTAAAAGCCTTAAAGTTGCAAATCTGAAGAAGTTAGTCACTTTAAGCAACATAGTATACGTCAAAAATGTTGTTTTACACGTCAACAAAAGGTGTAATACATTAATCATTTAAACAATGTATGGGAAAGGCCGGTATAATGCGAGTTATGTTTCTCTCAGCGAGTGTCATATTCCACTCAAACAGTGGCATATAGGCTACCGCACGACTCCAGAAAGTGCCAGTGGCACATACAACGTCATTTCCTTTTATGCCAGTGGCAGAAAAACGGCACATGCCTGTTAGGTCTTACACTTTGGCCGTTAGTGGCCAGTGTTGGCCCTTCACCGCAGCTTGTGCTCCCCCGGCTTACTGGGGATTCCCCCAAGCTGACACTAGAGGCCAATGTCGGCTTAGTTATCGTGTGGAATCTCCATATACCAGCACTTTCACGTTGACACGACTGATTGGCAACATGATTGCGTTGTGAAGTGCTTGCTTTGTCACTGACAGGTGCCGCATCCTGTCATACTTCACGCATACCGCTCACACGAGGCATCACCCGTCTCATCTCTTTGCTCGTATTTGCGCCGGTTGTGGGGGAAAATGATACAACCCATCTTGCAAAGAAGGTGGGCCGAGTAGAGCCTAAAGCTCGAGGTAAGGTGTTCAGGGCTTAGTTTTAGGGAAAGCTCATCACCTGCTCGTGGCTCGTTTCCTTCTTTTCCACCATCCGGTCGCTCAGCGTGAGCGATTCCCTCGCTGTAACGCTACCCGCGTTGTTGCCGCACTGCGCTCGCGCACCCCCAGCGCACCTCGTCATTCTCCGGCACAGCCGAGCCAGAAGCGCTCAGATCCGACCTGCGCATGCATGGACCGCTATTTGCGGTCTAGGCTACTAGGCTGTCCTATTTCGAAAGCTCCTTCATATGTGGCCAAGAAATGCACCCTTCTTTCCTATGGTAACAAAGGATCCAACGGGTGTGTCCTTCACCAGCCAACATATCTTGAGGTTCATTGTGTACTGTGATGCAGACCGTCTCATTTCAGCTCGGAATTCAGCGTGTCCTTCACAGTATGCAGCATCTGAATTGTTGTCTATATTATGTAAATACTGTATGGAAGGCCTTCGGTCATAGCCACAGGTAAGCACTCAGCTCACTAGATCATGAGTAATTTAAATGAAACGAAGAATCGTTCACAGTTTTGTCGTCGGTTGTAATGGTGAAGTAATACCTGTTATGAATATGCATATATGTCCGTATTTGAGGCCTCTCATTAGCGGAGACCTTAAAATGTGTAAATGTGTCTTTTTTTGTAACATCATGACAGTAATAGACATGTTAGTAGAAATTAAGTTATACACGATAACATAGAGATTCCAACTTGTTTTGAGACCGAAGGCCTTCCATAATATTGTAGGTTGATCACCCTTGTGGTTGATAAGACTCTCTAATCTTAGCACTTGGTATCACATTGCAGCCCAAGGGCCAATCAAAAGCAGCCTAACATCATCTAATTTAAGAACCTTTCATTTTAATTGTGTATTTAAAGTATATCTCTGTGATATAATGCAGGAATATGTGATACAGGATGAAGATAATGTGACAGTGATCAGTTTAGATAAAACAGAGCATTAATATTTTCACCTGCAGACGATCTTCCAGCTAAATCTGTCTTTGTTACGGGTGGGCGGTCAAGGGAGCAGACAAGGATGCAGGTTCCAGTAAAATTAAACGGTTTAATAAACACAAGTCCAAACAGAGAAAAACAGGACCACTTTAGGCTAGGCTTAACAAGATCCCTAGTCTACAGGGCATGACAGAGCATGGCTTGAACTAAACAAGGTAAGAAAAGCTATCCAGTACAGCAGAGCATAGCTAGGCCAAACAAGATACATAGACTAAATGACATCATGAAGTGTGGCTAGGAGCAAACAAGGTAAGCTAAGCTATCCGGGACAGCAAGCACAGCTAGGCATAACCAGATATATAGACTACATGACGTCATAAAGCATGGCTAGGAATAAACAAGGTAAGCTAACCATCCGGTACAGCTCAACATAGCAAGGCATAACAAGATATATAAACTACATGGCATATTAAAGCATGGCTAGGAATAAACAACATAGATAGGTGGACACAGCCACATACGAACCAAACCGAACCACCGTGGAGAAAGTTCTGGTAGGTATATAAACAAACAGTATATCTTGGCTTGAACAAAGCCAACACTCAGGAATACCGAGTCGATGCTACCACAATGCAGCCGGAAAACCAAGGAGCTTAAATAGAAGGAATCCCGGCTGCAGTTAGTCTGAAAAACCAATGAAAAATGGTGCAACAAAACCAGAAACTGTCACGGGGGGCCCAGGGGGCGCACTGTTAAAATAAAGAAATAAGGGTTTTCCGAACCCAAGTGCAGTTAGCTCCAGATGGTAGTTATAACCAAAAGATGAACAAAAAGAAAAGGAAAAGAAACTAACCAACCGCAGTCTAGAACCCCGGGCTGCAGTGTTGGTGACTCACTGGCTTAACAGCAGTTACCACGGAGAGGCGACAGCTACACCAGACTAGGAAGTTAAATAAGGACAAACTGAAGCGCCGTTAGGGAACGGACTCAAAAAAAGGATGCTTATGAAACGTGATAAATAAACTAAAGCTTAAGGAGAAAGTTCCCTTAAAGCGCTGAAACGCGCCACAGCGTATTGAACTGCTGAAAAAGATAAATAAAGCCCCAAGTCAAAGGAGCAGGCGATCGCTCTCTCACTCAGGTTGCGCCGAGCATGCAGCTCGCTCAAGGAGAGGGAGAGAGAGAGAGAGCGATGACGTAAGCGTCAGGGATCAAACCCCGGGCTGCAGTGTTGGTGACTAACTGGCTGAACAGCCGTTACCACGGAGGCACGACAGCCGCACCAGACTGGGAAATAATATAAGGACAAACTGAAGCGTCGTTCAAGGAACGGACTCAAAAAGGGGTGCTTATGCAACTAAATAAATAAACTAAGACACAAGGAAATAGTTCCCATAAGCGCCGAAACGTACCACGGCGCATTAAACTGCTGAAACAGATAAATAAAGCTCCAAGTCGAAGGAGCGGGCGATCGCTCTCTCACTCAGGCTGCGCCGAGCGTGCAGCTCGCTCAAGGAGAGGGAGAGAGAGGGAGAGAGCGGGAGAGAGCGATGATGTAAGAGTCAGGAGGGGTGGATCCCGGCTTGCTGAATCCAAAAGCGGGATCCAAACGCGATGAAGAGAAGCGAGACGGTAATTGTGCCGCGCAGCGCTTCTCCAGTATAAGCGCGATCACAAAGGGGAGGCGCCAATTCCCCGATCGCGTAGAGAGGGGGAACCGAGACGGCCGACGGGGCTGGAGCGGTGAGGGAGAGCGCGGGGGACTCACTGCCTGAACGGAGTGAGCCGGAAGCCGCGTTTGGGGCTCGACGGAGAGGCGGAGAATAGGATACCGGGACGGTTAATGAATTCTGACCCTACACTAATCAAACTAAGTCCTACCTTACCTCCGAACCTCCCGGTCCGTACAATTACTGGCGATCTACCAATCGTCAGTTACCCACTTTCCCTAGCAACACCACGAGGCTGAGGCAAGGAATGCAGCAGCAACCTGCTAGACTTCAGGAGTGTCTTATATACCTGAGCGAGCAGGTGCTGCCACTCTAATGAAACCATAATTAGACGGGAACGCGCGTGATCAGAAACGCATGTACCGAACTGAAAACAGGAGCAACGCTGTCCCCTATTGTCCAAAGGACGGAGGCCAGCGTGGCCTGTGACAGAAACAGCTGCCGATAATCAGCGACGGCCATCATGTACATTCAGAGAGACGTAATTGGGTTAAGGAGAACCAAAAGGTTTGAACTTGGTGCTGTAACATGTTTAGAGAGCAGAGCAGAGTAATGTTGGAGTATTTGTTAGCTGTGTGGTTAATTCTGTATTTTTGGCAACATGAGCTTTGTTGCTTTGCATCTTTCTTTTTGTGTATTTGTAGGCATTTCTGTGAGCTTTTGGGTGCATGCATGATAACCTTAAGGCCTTTTCACACCGAATCCGATGTTCACACAGAAAAAAACGCACGTCAAGTTTTGAACAAAAACACAAATGTATTAACGCCATTCTTCACACCGAGTCCAAAAAAAAAATTATTCATCAGAACCTGTTCTAATTTCTGCATTGTTCGGATGCGTTAAAATCAGGCTGACCAATCAGAGCTCGGTTGTCAGGCAGCTCATCCAGAGCTTATAGGACGAGCAACAGGTTGCCTCTAAAAACATGGATAAAGAAAAGATCTGGTGTAATAGAACTGAAAGGCTGGAGAATGATGGTGATAAAGCTCAGAGAACTGTTTGATTATTCATCTAAGATAAAAAAAAACAACAACACAAACTAGAGCTTCCTGCACTGATCTTCACTCGTGTCTTTCTTTTGTTAAGTTGACGATGTGAAAAAGACACGGAGAAATCTCCAACACATTAAGAGAAGGGAAATTAAAGAAAGCAAATGTGGACAGGGAGTTTTCAGTGTGTTTAGACAAAAATCGGTTTGGACTTGGAGTGAAGGTCCCACTACGTTAAAAATCACATCTATATTTTTCTTGCATAAAAATCGGACTCTGTGTGAAAAGGCATTTAGGCTTGTACTTCATTAGTTCCAATCAAATGAACAGGCAATTAAATATTTAAGCACAATTATTTATATGACAACTAATTGTCAGCTAATGATTGTGACAGACCTAATATGAAACTTTACATTTTACAGAAGTTTATTCTCTACAGTTCCTCTACACTGCAGTCACAAAAGGAATAAATCTCCCAGAGTTCATTGCTGTTGGTCAGGTGGATGGAGAACAGGTTATGTACTATGACAGCAACAGCAGGAAGCTGATTCCAAAAATGGAGTGGATAAAGAAAGATGATGCTGAATCTCAGTGGAAATCCCAGGGAGATCGTACCAGGGGTGATCAGGACCACCTCAGACACTGTTTATTTACAACAATGGAGCAGTTTAATCACAATACAGGTAATGGTGAAAAATTATTAATTTATAAATAATTGGGGTGAATTTGATTATAATCCATCATATTTTGTTGAGTGGTTTTTGGTCAGTGACTGTATGAGTTAAAGGCTGCTGTGAGGAGTTTAAATAAACAGCACATGGACAGATGAACTTAGTGTACCAGTATAAGTGAGAGAAGGTATGAAAATGTGTATGCATACAGCCTGTGGAGTATGGAGTGGTGTTCCTAATAAAGTGCTCTGTGATCGTGTAGTACACTTATTTAAATATAAATTATTGCTTTATATGTTTAGGTGCCATTAAAATCACCCTGTTAATAAACTAGTGGTATCTGGCTTTTCATTTTATTTGTTTTTATGGCTTTCTTGGTGAGGAGAGGATATAATTCTTATTGTGTTTGTGTCTTTTTAGGAATTCACACAATGCAGAGGATGTACGGCTGTGAGCTGGATGATGATGGAACCACTAGAGGATACGAACAGTACGGTTATGATGGAGAAGATTTCCTCAGTCTGAATCTGGAAACTCTGAGCTGGACTGCAGCTACAGATAAAGCTAATATTACCAAACAGGAGTTTGAGAGACATGGTTATACTAAGGTCCGCAGGGACTACCTGGAGAAGGAGTGTATAGACTGGTTAAAGAAGTACGTGTCTTACAGCAGAGAGACTCTGAAGAGGAAAGGTAGAGTGTATGATCTGCTCTGTTACTGTAACTCCCACACACTGCATTCTTCACTGAAAACCTGCTACTCAGTTCCACACTTATTCCTCATCAGGATGTGGAGGAGAAACATCCATCCACTGCTCCCTCACACACCTCTTCCTGTCCTTCATCATCTACTAATAATGTTTCTCTCTCTGCAGTTCCTCCTGAGGTGCTGATGTTCCAGACGTTCTCCTCTTCTCCAGAGCTGGTGTGTCATGCTACAGGTTTCTTTCCCAGAGGAGTGATGATGTCATGGCAGAAGGACGAAGAGGACCTGTATAGGGATGTGGAGCTCAGAGAGACGTTACCCAACCAGGATGGAAGCTTCCAGAAGAGAAGCATTCTGAAAGTCTCACCTGAGGATCTGCAGAAACACGAATACACCTGTGTGATTAAACACAGCAGCCTGAAGGAGGACTTGGTGCTGAAAGCGAGAGAGAGACGTATCCTGAATCCAGGTAAGAGAAACACTAATAAAATCAACTCCAAATTTAGAGATGTGGAAGAGAAGTACTGAGACTGTACTGATTAATGTTGTTCCAGATGACAGAGTACCGATTGGTATCATCGTTGGTGCAGTGGTTGGTGTTCTTGCTCTCGTTGGCATCATTGCTGGAATTCTCGTCTGGAAGAAGAAGACACCTGGTAAGGACGGAAAGAGACAAATGTGAAGTTTAAAATCAGAATGTAGAGTTGAAATAAAATAATGAGAGAGCTGAATGAATCAGATCCACTGTACAGTAATATTCTATTTCCATCTGATGGCTGAAGCTCAGCTCCATCATGCAGTAGATCAGATATAGTACCCAGTTCTTACAGTAACGGTCTGTCCATCATCTGTCTTTCAGGATTCAAACCTGTTCTGTCCACAACTGGTGAGTCTTTATGAAATTTAAATCTAATATTAAAGATCATGGAAAATTTAGTTTGTAATGTTTAAATGTTTTTATTATTATTTTAGGCTCTCATGGAGACTCTGGATCTGGTTCCTCTTGTGTGAATGAGAGAGTAAGAGCTGCTGCTGTTTCCTCTGGGATCCGTAATAAAAATCTGTTTGTGTCCTGAAGATCCAGCAGAAAATCCTGTGCTAACATTAAATCTGAGAGCAGCTGATCGGGTTTCTGTCTGTGTGTTTGTTGTTGTTTGTTGTAGGATAGAAAATAGAAATTAAATATTGTACAGAGGAGGAGGATGCATAGGAGATAAAGAGCTCAAACAGCACTGATGTATAAGAATGGAGTTTCTCTCCCCTTTGCTCTTCTGATAAAGTTCTCCAGTCTAATGTGGAACAGCAGGTCAGACACTCGTGTTGAACAGTAAGCTCTGACTCACAGGGTTAATGCTCAGTGCAGATCTGCCACCTTCTTCATCAACAGCAAACCACTCCTGTATTAACTTTGTTTTAGGAATGACTTGTTGGGGAGATGGAAAATTATTAAAATGCCGAACTGAAAGCCACTGAGGTTTTCAGTATAACCCATTTTGGATTTTGGTGGAGATCCTATATATGTGTGTGCGCGTTGTCTTACTATACATGTTAGGACCAAAATGTCCCTATGATTATAGGAAAATACGAAATTTTGACTTGGGAGGACTGTTTTTCAGGTCCTTACTTCTTTACCCTGCGCACGAGTGGAAGGCAGGTGCCTCGTACTTTATTAGGAATGTTGTGTCGCTTTTCAGCCCCGTTCCTCATTCTCCGTGTCCTTGTCATGCCGCGCATGCGCGGTACTGAGACCAGCATCACGCACAATGAAGCCAGTACCTCGCGCACGCATGCGCAGGATCGTGACTCGCCTCGTGTTCTCAGGAGCCCGCAAGCCTCACGTCACAGTCCCTTTCTCCTGAGCTGCCACTTTGGTGCATACGCATCCTCAGAGAGAGAGAGAAGCCAGGCGAAGCATTTCAGTTAGGGTTAAACCTCATTTTTGTCTGCTTCATATGTAGTCCCGCTGTGGCTTAACACTTAAAGTCACAGACCCTGACTCCTTCGTTCAGAGTCCGATTCCACGCCGTCTGCCATCATTGGCACAGCTTTCATTATTTAGCACACTCTTTTAGAGTATCTTTAATTATGATATTGGTTCACTAATTCCGTCTGGAGCTAACTGTATTTTGGGTCCTAAAACTTCTCGTTTACAGAGTTCGCTTTATGCCATCTTAGCGAACCCATAACAGAAGAATTTTATAATCAATGTGGAATTTGACTGGTAACCAGTGTAGTGATGATAGAACAGGAGTGATATGATCAAATTTTCTAGTTCGAGTTAGCATTCGAGACGCTGCATTCTGAACTAATTGAAGTTTTTTTACAGATTTAATAGAGCATCCAGTAAGTAAGACGTTACAGTAATCCAACCTTGAGGTTATAAACGCATGAACCAGTTTCTCTACATCATTAAAAGAGAGGATATTTCTAAGTTTAGTGATATTACGTAATTGAAAGAAAGCAATTCGAGTGATGCTGCTAATGTGCGCATCAAAGGAGAGATCTGAATCAAATGTGACAATGCGGCGAGGTGACCAAGCCTACAGCAGGTTATGGTCGCTGAACTGCTGGCTGTCCAAGTGGTGCTCTGAAAACAACGTGGGCTATATAGACAACTGGACAGCCTTTGAGGGTAAGCCTGGCCTTTTAGGATGGGACGGTGTCCATCCCACTCGGGAGGGTGCTGCTCTCATCTCCTGCAACATTGCCCATAGTCTTTGGCCCGATTGGTGAGGGGCTGACAATCCAGACAGGGTCAGGCAGCAGTAAAAAAAATATGTATAAACTATAAAACATCGTGATTTACCTATATTGCACTAAAAGCGCAAGTATGGATAAAATCGACAATGTTTGAATTGCACTAAAGAAAGTGAAATGGAGCAGCGGTATTATTTCAGTTTCACAACAGTCTTATTGGCATGTGGGAAAGAACTGTTTGTGGATCTGCTGTTCTTTGCATCGGAGACTACGCAATCTCTTTCCAGAGGCCGCATGAGAAACAGTCTTCGATGGGGGTGGGAGGGGTTTGTGTGCATGTCAAGACTCTGACAGACAGGACTTTTCGCATGTCCTGTATGGAAGGAAGAGAATTTCCAATAATTCCTCATCCTCTGTCTTTACCCCCCTTTTGCAGAGACTTCCGTCAGAAGCACTGCAGGCTCCTGCCCAGACGAATGCAACTGGTCAGTATGCTTTGGCTTGCTCAATTTGGCATTGGACATAGTTATTCAGGAGGAAATTTTTAAAATTTGTTAAACTGTAATTTTTTTCTTTGAGACAAATGCCCATTGTTAAAAAGCGCTATATAATAAATCTGACTTGCTTGACTATGCTCTCTAAGTGCCTCTGTAGAAGGTTGGGGAGGAGTCAGAGGGGGAGATTGTTGCTCTTCCTCATCCGTCTCAGGAAAGTGCAAGTGCTTGTTGACTCTTTTTAACGCAAGGCTACGTGTTGTTGTGGAGCCAAGTCAGAGTGTCCTTGTTATCTTGTACCCCCAGGAACTGGTTTTTGCGCTATCTCCCTGCTCGGACCAGCAGCTCGGAGAGAAAACAAGAAAATGTAATTATTTATTGATTAAGGCACAGTGTTATTAACAATCACTGATGCATGTGTGCATGAGACCCCATTAGCTATAGCATCATGCTTATAACGAGGGAGAACTTGTAGAAACACAGCCCAAGAGGGATCACTGTCACATTGGCAACCCACGAGCGGCAAGAAGACAGCAACCCAACGTCTCTGATCATCCGTAAGACTCTTTGACTTATGGAAACCCCAGCTCTGCCCTTTATTCTAAGGCAAAGATGCATGAGTCAAGATCACAGGACCGAAGCCCAGTTCAGCCAGACCGCCCACTCAACACTCCCTGTCGGCAGGCCCAGACAATGCTTCCGACTCCGGCCCATTGACCAAGCCATGCATCCCGGTCTAAATCTATTCCAAAACCTGTGTAAATGGTATGTCTTTTAGCCTAGACTTCAACTTTGGAGAGTGTCCCTACCCGAACGAAGTGGGAAAGTTTTATTCATAGTTGGGGTGCCATGTCATGATAACGCCTTTCCCCGCTGTGACTTTTTTTAATTCTAGGAACTAAAGAAGTTCCTGCACCTATGAATGAAGTAGACTAGTTGGATTGTAAACACTAATAGGTTCACTAGATTAATGTGGGGCCAGGCCATGTAGAGCTTAATAGTTATAGAAGTATTTGTAATCAATGCGGAATTGACTGGTAACCAGTGTAGTGATGGATAAGAAACAGGGGTGAATATATCAAGTTCTATTTCGAGTTAGCACTGGGGCAGCTGCGTTCTGAACTAACTGATTTTTATTTATAGATTTCTAGAGCCATCCATTAGTAGGCGTTACAGTAAATCCAACCTTGAGGTTATAAACGCATGAAACAAGTTTTTCCTGCATCATTAAAAGAAGGAGAGGGTTTTCTATTAGTTGATATTACGTATTGAAAGAAGCAATTCGAGTGATGCTGCTAAGGTCGCATCAAAAAGGCGAGATCTGAATCAAATGGTTGACCCCTAAGTTTTTTACAGATGGACGGGGCAAACTGGACAGCCATCTAGATTTTAGGATAGATTAGCCAACCTGTTCTCACAGCCTTGGGTCCCACTAATAGAACCACAGTTTTATCTAGTTAAGTAAGAGAAAATTAAATAACATCCAATTTTTTTTTCACCAGTCCAACCAAGATGCTTTCACCTCAAGCTCTATAGTCCAGACCGTTGTCATCCTGGATTAGCCCACAACCTTGGTGTCGTCTGCGACTTCACAATGTGTTGGTAGTGGACCTGCGCAGCATCTGGTAAACAGTGTAAACAACAGTGGTCTCAGTACACAGCCCTGAGGGGACAGTGCCTCAAAGATGATGCTTGGAGACATTGTACCCACTCGCCAGACTGGGTGGTCTCTTTGTTTAGTCAAAGTCAATTCAAGTTCAGATTAATTTATATAGCTCTTTTTACATGGAGCATTGTCTCAAAGCCACTTTACAAGTTTAGATTATCTCCTAATAACTACGTTCACCCAAATTGAGCAGGCCTAGGGCGACAAGTGGCGAGGAAAAACTCCCTGAGTTATAGGAAGAAACCTTAGGAGGACCCAAGACTCAAAAAGAGACCCACCTCCTTGGGTGGGCCGTAGATGATAAATCTAAGAGCGAAACTTAAAGTCATGGAGGCAAAGTTTCGAATAACATTGAAGTAAATGCACATGACATTAAGTGGCCCATGTATGATGGGGGCTGGAGCTGATGACCGGAAGCAGCTTGACTGGGAGCTACGGCAGATTAACAATCATGTGTGGGGCGGGAAACTGCAGAAAAACACAGCTCGTAGAGTAACCAGAAAATGTAATTAGTTGATTGATTAAGAAGCACAGTGTCTATTACAATCAAACTGATGGCCATGTCAACACTGATGCAATTAGCATGAGACCCGGCAGCATTATGCTATAGCAGCATAGCTATAAAGATAGAACTGGGTATGTAACACAGCCAAGAGGGATCACATGAGACATTGGCACCCCACGGGAAGGCAGAGACAGCAACCCCGTCTCTTATCACCATAAGAGACTCTTTGACATATTAACCCCATCTCTGCCCCTTATTCTCAAGGCAAAGGATGCATTAGTCAAGATCACGGTACCGAAGCCCAGTTTCAGCCAGACTGACCACTCGACACTCCCGGCTAACGGACAAGGCATGCAGGCCAGACATGACTCCAGACTCCAGCCCCAGTGACCCAAGCCATGCATCCTGGTCTAAATCTAGAGAAAAGCCTGTGTAAATAAGTATGTATTTAGCCTAGACCTAAAAATTTGGAAAGTGTCTGAGTCTTGAACGAAAGTGGGAAGTTTATTCCACAGTTGGGGGGCCATGTATGAGAAAGCCTTTCCCCCTGCTGTGACTTTTTTAATTCTAGGAACTAAAAGAAGTCCTGCACGCTGTGAATGAAGTAGACGAGTTGGATTGTAAAACTCTAAGAGTTCACTCAGGTAATGTGGGGCCAGGCCATGTAGAGCTTTATAAGTTATAAGAAGTATT
Organism: Ancistrus triradiatus; assembly: GCA_025084515.1. Classification (NCBI taxonomy): domain Eukaryota; kingdom Metazoa; phylum Chordata; class Actinopteri; order Siluriformes; family Loricariidae; genus Ancistrus; species Ancistrus triradiatus. The sequence goes on along the minus strand of JAJAGP010004026.1, from coordinate 14,547 downwards.
TTGTAATCTATGCGGAATTTGACTGGTAACCAGTGTAGTGATGATAGAATAGTAGTGATGTGATCAAATTTTCTAGTTCGAGTTAGCACCCAGGCAGCTGCATTTTGAACTAACTGAAGTTTATTTATAGATTTACTTGAGCATCCAGTAAGTAACAGTAATCCAACCTTGAGGTTATAAACGCATGAACAAGTTTCTCTGCATCATTAAAAGAGAGGATATTTCTAAGTTTAGCGATATTACATAATTGAAAAATAGCAATTCGAGTGATGCTGCTAATGTGCGCATCAAAGGAGAGATCTGAATCAAATGTGACCCCTAAGTTTTTTACAGACGGACTGAGCAATACTGGAGAGCCACCTAGATTTAGGATAGATGTAGCCAACCTGTCTCTCATAGCCTTGGGTCCCACTAATAGAACCTCAGTTTTATCTGAGTTAAGTAAGAGAAAATTAAATAACATCCATCTTTTATTTCCTTTACACAATCCTCGATTTTGTTGATTGTAAGGCTGTCATTAGGTTTGGCTGATATGTACAGCTGTTATCATCTGCATCAGTGAAAATTAATGCCATGTTTACGAATAACTGAGCCTAGTGGCAGCATGTACAGAGAGAATAAAAGTGGGCCAAGCACTGACCCTTGAGGCACGCCATATTTCACTTTTGAGAGCTTAGACCTTAGATTATTTATATGAACAAACTGGTACCCGTCAGTTAATCAGTTTTTGCTTATAATTGTAACCAACCTATGTATAATGTAATGAACTGCATTAGCAGTTGTGTTTTCCATTTGCTTTGTTTATTTACTTCCTGATCAAGAGCTAATCAGTAAAGGTTTGAAAATGCGGATCTGTATCACCAACTTTACTTAAATTTACACAGCAGAACCGGACCTCTGTTCCACCCTGATGATTTTATTTTAAAAAATTATTTAAAATAAACTGAATAATCTGAACTAAATAAACTGAAATGTGTCAATTACATCAGTAAAGACCCTTCACTTTATAACCGAGGCATTCTCCTTAAAATTATGCTAAAATATTGGTACACCTTCGGTTTCTTTTGGTCGTTTCCCTGCTAAAACAGCTAAGACCAGCATATGTTGTGTTTTGGACACCTGGTGTGACAGTCAATAAACAAGGCCATCAAGATCAATCAGTGAAACCAGTGAAACCACCACCAAGGCAGCACTAACCACCATAAACAACTTGGACAAACATTGAACTCCTATAGTCTCACTAATTGACCAGCATACCAACATCCAAAACATAACATAGGCTGTTTATTTTGTGTCTTTGGTGAGATACAGTGTTTGCTTCACTGTAATATTAAATAAAATACATTAATAGATTATTGTTTCATTCTGTTCTGTCCGTTCAATAAAGACTCTACAGATTGGATGGTTAAAGCATTAAACTTGCTTACTTTATTAATTACAACATCGTTTAACGTGCTTCACAAAATTTCCCAAGTGTCTCCAACCTTTTTGTCCGTGATGTAACAAAAACATACACAAGGTTGCTATTGTTACAATTATCACTGATTAGGTTTTGAATTAATCTGCCTTTGACTCTTTCTCTGCATGTATAGATCTCCCACCATAAATCACAAACCTTTGCTCAACAACAGGCAACATCTGTCCATTTCTGAGAGAGTCGTGCAAAGCATGGTCTGAAGATTTTCCAAAACTATAGTTCATTTATAGCAACATTTATCACATCACCATCAAGTGTGTGGGACTCCACTGTCCCCCCACACACACTGCCTGTGTTGAAACAACTTCATTTTCCAGTCCGACTTATAAACGTCGATTACAGCAATCAATCTAGACCTGAATACTGAGAGCATTTTACACTGCAGTAATCTCACACCATTTTTTCTGTGTCATCAGGAATTAGTTTTTTTTTTCAAGAATGGCAAATAATAAATGATCAATAACATTTATTTTCCCTTAGTAATCCTACAATGTGGTTATGGTTCCCAGTGAAAAACACATCTACCTCATCAGCATCTGACCACCAGTTTATTTTCCCCCACAACCTCGCTGCTCTAAAAACAAAAAACACAAACACTTTTTTCACACCTTGCTCTGCAGGCTCATGCTCTCATCTACCACAAACAAAGCATCATTCTATTTGGTGTTTCAGTAGAAAGATATTATTTCAGATATTATTATTTAATTCACTTCAAAAGCAAGCTCAAGATTTGTTAGAAATGAAGCTGTTTCTGGCAGCATAGATCCGTCATGTGTATCTATCTATCTATCTATCTATCTATTTATCTATCTATCTATCTATCTATCTATATATATATATATATATATATATATATATATATTGCTTATTTTGCAAATAACTGTTGTTTTGCATCTTGTCCATCATAAGATAAGATAAGATGCCTTTATTGTCATTGCACTGTGTACAACGAAATTTAGTAGCAATCCTACGATGCTTACACATACAATAATTAACACTAGAAGTACAAAAATTATATACAAATATACATATATACTGTTGAATATACATATGTCCAGTAGAATGTTATTAAAAACAGCAGTGAGGTAGTAGTTGGGTATTGCACACTGAGTGGCTTTATACATTGCACAGACCAATTGTTCTGATCTAAAATGAAAAACACAGTAGTGCAGTCATTATAATATGAATATTAGTAAGGTCAGAGTAATGTTGTTCAATGTTACTTTTTTTATAACAGTCGGTTGTTAGTGTATTGTTGGTAGTGTTCAGTTCCCGTACGGCTCTGGGGTAAAAACTGTTTTTGAGTCTATTTGTCTGGGCTGTGATAGACCTGAAGCGTTTTCCAGAGGGCAGCAGGTCAAACAGGTGATATCCAGGGTGAGACGGATCTTTTAGTATGTTGACTGCTCTGCTGAGACAGCGAGAGCAGAAAAGGTCCTCCAGACTGGGCAGCGGACAGCCAATGATCTTCTGGGCAGTGTTGATAACCCTCTGAAGAGATCTCCTTTCTGCCGCTGAGCAGCTGCTATACCAGGTTGATATACAGTATGTCAGCACACTCTTGATGGCTGAGCGGTAGTAGAATACCAGCAGCTTCTCCTGAATGTTGTTTTTCCTGAGAATTCTCAGGAAGTAGAGTTTCTGCTGTGCCTTCTTCACTACTGCCGTGATGTTGGTGGTCCAGGAGACGTCTTCAGAGATGTGTGTGCCCAGGAATCTGAAGGAATGGACTATTTCCATGCAGTCTCCATTAACGATCAAAGGTGCAGGGTCTGCACGCTTTTTTCTAAAATCAATTATTAGTTCTTTTGTTTTTGAGGAGTTCAGGGTGAGATTGTTCTCTAAACACTACTCAGACAGCCCTTGAACTTCATCCCTGTATGCTGTCTCATCCAACCACAGTTGTGTTGTCCGCGAACTTGATGATGATGTTACTGGAGTGGGTGGGGGCACAGTCGTTAGTGTAAAGAGCATAAAGAAGTGGGCTTAGCACGCATCCCTGAGGAACACCAGTGCTAAGTGTCATGTTGGAAGAATGAAGGCGACCTAATCTAACAGACTGGGTGCAGTTGGTCAGAAAGTCCTTAATCCAGAGGCAGGTGGATTGAGAAAATCCAAGATTCGCGAGTTTGATCACCAGTCTGCTCGGTATGACTGTATTGAAGGCCGAACTAAAGTCTATGAAAAGCATCCTCACATAGCTCCCCTGGTGTTCCAGGTGAGTGAGTGCTGTGTGAGGAGCAGTGGTGATGGCATCCTCGGTGGATCTATTTGCTTTGTAGGCAAACTGGTGCGGATCGAAGGTGGGTGGGATGACAGCTCTGATTTGATGGAGAACCAGTTTTTCAAAGCACTTCATAATGATTGGAGTGAGTGCGACCAGGCGATAGTCGTTATGTTCACTGATGTTAGTCCTTTTTGGCAGTGGTATGATGGTGGCAGACTTCAGACAGCTTGGTATGACAGATTGGGAAAGGGATAGGTTGAAGATTTTAGTCAAGACCACAGAGAGCTGGTCTGCACATACCTTCAGCACCCTTCCTGTCACACCATCAGGACCAGGAGCTTTCCTGGGGTTCACTGCTCTCAGCACACGTCTCACCTCATGTTACATGTTCACCTCATGTAAACTCTATACCATTTCCACATAATTGATGATTAGTTTTGTAACGCCGGCTGTACGGTAGAGGAAGTACACACAGGAGTGGATCTAGACTCAGATGGTTTATTGCGAATTGCAAACATATAGACGCGATTAACCGGAATACTGACAAAGTCAGACATGGGATACAGACAAGGATGAAACACGGACTAAACAATGAGGTAACGGAACGTAATCGAGGGCGAGCGGAGAAATAAGGTAAGTGAGTGATAAACGAGGGCTGACTAGAACTAGGAGAAGCAATAGAAAGGATTGATAGAATGGTGAATAGGTAGGGCAATTGCCACAGTTAGGACGAGACTAGGATAGAGATAGGATGGGTCAAGAGAGTGATGCGGTCGCAAGGAGAGCACGATAAGGAAGAGTGAGAACCTAGAGACGCGGTGGTGACCACGAGACTCAGCGACGAGTCTGTGGAGGTGAGAGGTATAAACAATGAGGAGGAAAGCGCTACCAAACAAGGAACAGGTGCGAGTGATCACAGGTAGGAGGAGAGAGAAGGTGAGAGAATGCGGTGGAAGGTGGTGAAAGGTGAACCCCCCCACGGAGTCCGAGACAGAGGTAGGACTCCAACGATGGCCCCACGGGGGCTCTGGACGGTCTGGTGGTTTTCTCTCTGGACGAAGGCTGGGAGGAATCCAGGCGACACCATGCCCTGGAAGGCACAGGCAGGTGCACCTAACACAGGTGGATGGAGGGTGACCAAGATGAGGACAAGGGTCAGGCTTGGAAATGGGTGACCTTGAAACAGGAACAGCCACCGGGACGGTTGGCTTTGAGACCGGTGTGGGGAATCTTGGACCAGGTACTGGCACAGGTGGCGTTGGAGCAGCCACTAGGGGGGGTGACCTTGGTGCGGGGACCAAGACGGAAGACCTCGGCATGGAGACCGGGACAGATGACCTTGACACAGGCACGGGGACTGACGACCTCAGTGCAGGCATTAAGGCAGATGACCTCAGTGCAGGTACTGGGGTGGACAACCTCGGCGCATGAACCAGGGCTGACGACCTCAGTGCAAGCACGGGGACTGGTGACCTCCGAAAGGCCTCGGACGATCCTGGGAAGGTCTTGGACGACCCTGGAGTGGTCTCGGACTTGGATGACCCTGGGAAGGTCTCGGACGACCCTGGAGTGGTCTCAAACTCAGCTGACCCTGGGACGGTCTTGGACTTAGACGGACTCATAACAGACTCGGACAGATTAGGGCCAGACTCTGACTTAGACGAGCTCTGGACAGATTCAGACTGATTGGGGACAAATTCGGGCTGACTCAGACACAGACTGGAACGGACTCAGAGCTGACTCAGACTTAGACGGACCTTGGACAGACTTGGACAAACACAGGACAAACTCGGACGGACACAGAACTGACTCGGACTTAGACAGTCCTTGGACAGACTCGAATGGACTTAGAATGGACTAGGACTGATGAAAGACAGACTCGGATTTAGGCGACCTATGAGAGGTCTCAGAGATTGATGACCTTTGGAAGGTCTCTGAAATAGGCGGACTTAGGATGGTGTCCACAGTAGACAACCCTTGAATGGTCTTGGAGATTGCTGACCTGGGAACGGACGGCTTCGACCCAGGTACCGAAGGTGATGGTACAGGTACCGGGCGAATGTGCTCAAATTCAGAGCTAGGATGCTCAAGCAGCTTCAGTACCGGGTTAACAGACCCTGGTAGCTCAGGTACCATGCTACGAGGCAGTAACAGCTCATCGGCGAAACTAGACTGTCTGACTGCAGGGTTACCAGGCCTAGGCGACCTGTGAAAGGTCTCAGGCATGAACGGGCCCTGGACTGGCCCTTGGACGGGCGTTCCTAGAGCAGACTCTGGAACGGGTGACCCTTGGACTGGGATGGGCATCACAGGAACAGACTCTGGGACGGGCGATCCTGGAACTGGGACGGGCATCCCTAGAGCAGATTCTGGGACGGGCGACCCTGTAACGGACTCTATGACAGGCATCCCTTGAAAAGAGTCCGTTGTAGCTAGCTTAGGCACTGCGCTTGGCCACACTGCTTGCTGGGATCCTCCGACAACTGGCGAGCGGAGGATCCAGCAGGTGGCAGTCAGTGAGGTACCGGCTGAACACTGGTGGACCGGGCACTCGGCGTGGACATGCTGAATAGTGGAGCCTTTTCAGACGTATGGCTCACTATCCAGAAAGGAACCGAAAACCGCATCCAGAAGTTGGTCACTCGGCATGGACTCGCCGAACAGTGGGGCCTCGGGGGTGCATGGTGGACCAAAAACTGCCCCGAGCACATCCAGGAGCTGGTCACAGTCCCCAGTTTGTACCTGTGACCACCTCTCCATGACCCACTGCAGTGCTCTGCCAGAAAGGCAGGATACCACCAGCAAGACCCCAGCAAGGGCATGCAGGAGTGGATCTAGACTCAGACGGTTTATTGCGAAAACGAAACAGAATACAGAACTTATAGACACAAATAACCGGAATACTGACAAAGTGAAACACGTGATACAGACAAGGATGAAACACGTACTAAACAATGAGGGTGAGCCCTTATAAGCACACCTTTGGTGCCCACTCAGTGTTGCTGCATTCCACATGCTGCCTCATGCACTACAACTCACACACGCTCTCACGCTGCTGGCCACAGATGGCTTTTCTGACAGCAAGGTTTTTTATTTACTTTATTATTTATTTTCGTCAAGTACAGCAGTACGTTCTGGGGGTATCAAGACCCTCAGACGGGGGCTGCCAGGAGGTAGCTCAGTAGTTAGGGCCCTAGATAGGGTTAGGGTTAGTTTTTGTTTTATTTTCTTTATCCCAGAAGTTGAATCTGTTCATTTAGACATATATTTTGTTGGAGAAATGGTTCGTCACTCATCTAAGTGACTTCTTCAGTCCCAGCTAGTTGGAAAACTTCGCCAATCTTATATACAGCACCTTTGCATAACGACTGGTACCAGCACCATTGCATAACAATGGGACCGGTGATCAGTTTAATATGCAGATTGACATAGCCATTAACGACAATGGCCACGTGTGCCATTCAAACAGAATTGGGGAAGGGCTGCAATGGCTCCCTTGTAAGATGGTGAGAGGTGTACTCTGAGGCCCCCTCCTCGGTTCAGGGATGGACGTTCCCTTTTTACAAAAATGGCTTCTTTTACTCCGCGTTCAAACCATCGTTCCTCCTTATCAAGGATCTGCACGTCTTCATCCTTGAAAGAGTGGCCACTGGCCTGTAGGTGGGTGTAAACCACAGAGTCCTGGCTCTTCTTTGTTGTGCCATCCATTTCGCCAGTGGTTGTTTGGTTTCCCCGATGTACAATTCCTGGCAATCCTCCTGGCACTTAACAGCGTACACTACATTACTCTGTTTGTGCTGGGGGACCCGATCCTTGGGGTGGACCAGTTTCTGGCGTAGCGTGTTTTGGGGTTTGAAAGCCACTGAGACGCGGTGTTTGGAAAATATGCGTCTCAATTGTTCCGATGTTCCTGCCACATATGGAATCACCTCTGGTTTACGCTTAGACTGTGGTTGTTGTTCTCCTCTCGTCGATCTGCTGGAGCACTGTTTGGGCGTCTTACCGGCTTTGACAAAGGCTCAGTTCGGATAAATTTGCCCAGGGCCTGCTTAATGTGAGATTTCTCTCCATCCTTGGCTGCTGTGTCAGTGGGGACGCTGTCTGCTCGGTGGTACAGTGTCCTGATGACTCCTAGTTTGTGCTCCAGTGGATGATGAGTGTACACCTCTCACCATCTTACAAGGGAGCCATCGCAGCCCTTCCCCAATCCTGTGTGAATGGCACACGTGGCATTAATGGATATGTCAATCTGCATATTAAACGGATCACCGGTCCCATTGTTATGCAATGGTGCTGGTACCAGTCGTTATGCAAAGGTGCTGTATATAAGATTGGGGAAGTTTTCCAACTAGCTGAGACTGAAGAAGTCACTTAGATGAGTGACGAAACGTTTCTCCAACAAAATCTATGTCCAGATGAACAGATTCAACTTCTGGGATTTTCTTACCTGGATCATTGAGCATGCATCAAGACGTTTATTTTCTTTACTTTTACCAAGCTGCTCCAGCAGTTCTGAGTCTCGCTTCTGCCGTCTCTCTCACGCCGTCGCCCCCTTCGCCGCAAATTAATTCCCCAATCGCACTTAGAAAAGGACGCAGAGCTCACAGCCTTGTCCTCCTCTCTCCCCGCTTTCGTGCCACACTCCCGTGGCCGCTTTTAGCCGCGGTTTGTGCGGCATGCGTTCGTGGAAGCTCCGTTCGGGCTTCTGCGCACTGAGCATGCACAGGACCCGGAGCACCCGTTCCTAAAATTTTCTTTTATTGACTTTTATTTGTTAATTATTGCTTCTGTTTGTTTTCCTTTCATTTATTTAGTTTTATTTTGGTTATTATCACCAACTGGAGCTAACTGCACTTGGGTCCCAACCCGTTTATATTTTTGGTTATACGGTTCGTCATTGTTTTTATATGGCAAACCGTAACATTTATTTGTTTATCTTTGTCTTTTACTAATTGCCTTGTTCCTTCCTGTTCAACTGTTTTCATACCTTGACTAATTTCCTTAATGAAAAAAAGAAATAAATACTTTGTGTACTTTGTTACTACCCAGCACTACTTTTTATTATTATTGGACTTATTAGGTTATTAATGCTGGAGTTATTGCAAGGCTCCCAAGTATTTTTTTTAAAGTGTAGTGTGATTGTTACCTAAGAGTTCAGTCTGAGTCAGTGAGTTTTCTAATGGAAAAAGCTAGCCATCATGAACCTATTAATGTTAAAGTTGTGGAGTTAAGGACAGGGTTGTGTGGAAGCAGTGAGATTTCCTATCAGAGTCTCTAACCATTTGTTTATAAACTTTGTTTTTGGAGGGCAAAGGGCAGAAAGCTGAACTGATTTGTTGGACGTGGAAACATGAAAGTGTTATCCAGAGAGTCACTAATGTATTCAGTACAACCAATTCCACTGCCATTTCATATTATCAACCTAAATTATGAACCTGCTAAACAGTGTGAAATAAAGAGATCACTCATTCAGGCTGACATGAATTAAAACAACAACACTCATTATTGTTACTAATTATGTTGACTTTTCTGTATATTGTGACATTATTATCATCTGTATAAGGCAAAATACCCATAAACACACCACACCCCTACACTCGTATGTTCAGCAGATGGACATTTCCTTTATATCGCCCACTTACTGCAGTACAGCGATAGAGCAGGTTATGATTGTGTTCGTGTTTCTCTCTGCACTGGGTAAGAGTTTAGAATCATATTTATTACTTTAGTAAATGGATCAATTGTTAGGGGAATTAGAGGCTTTAGTTGGAATATGCTCTATCTGGATCTAAAAGCAGTAGTTTAGTTAGGACATATATTCACTTTTTTACGGGGATGTTTTAATATATTAACTTCTAATAATCTAATTACAGTGTAAATACAATTTCAGATTGGATTACATCACTGATGTAGATTAATTTATGCATTTACAATAAATCATAATGATGTAAAATTACTTTTTTGGATGTTAAAGCTTTTTCTAAGCTAAACTCTTATGATTGCATAAGAACTAAAGGAGTCGTTATCATCTGTTGTTAGTGAGAGTTTACATTACAGATCCATTATACTGTAGATCGATTTGATATTTTATGGATGAGCTGTTTGTTTGTTTGTTTGTTTGTTGGTTTGCAGGTTTGCTCACAGAGACTGTGTGCTTTGACAATTTGCTGGTTGATCCTGGACTGAAAGTTACCCTGTGGTGCCAACACAATTTTCATCAGTCAGGTTACACCTTGTGGTTTAAGAACACACGTGCATCAGTACCACATCTGCTTGGGTGCAAGGTGTTTATTCCACCTGACCGAACACAGAATTGCTTTTTCTTACCTGACAGTGAGAGAATATTAATGTCTGTTGATGGCAGGAACCGTAGATCTCTCTGATACCGGATTCTATTACTGCATCTTCTGTTATAGGAATGAAAAAGATACATTTACTATTAGAAACTCGAGCTATTTACAGGTGAAAGGTACATTTTTTTAATCTTAGTTGAAGTAAAAGGTGTAAGATGATAGCGATTATAAATAAATTATATAATATTTGTTTCAGAAGGAAATCAAACGCTTATTCAGAACCTGGACAGTAAAAGGTTTGTTATTTCTCTAAATATAATAAACATCATGTCTGTGTTACATTCTTATGTGTAGCTCTACTTTCTTCTATCCAAATATAATGTGGAGTTAAATGTGTTTATTTTATTCTGTAAGGTGCTGATGTGTTCTTCATGCTCACTGTAATGTTTGGTGCAGTGATTCTGATTCTTCTCTGTATCCTGATCTTCATAATAATAAAATACAGAAAGACGCACACAGGTAAAAACACGGGCACTGCATCAGGTGAACTTTTACTGTTCTTTACATGAATAATAATAATAATAATAATAATAATAATAACAATATGGTAAAAATATATAATGCTGATAATACAGTGTAAGAATAAATGGGAAAGCTGAGTGAAATGTTCTTTATTTTCTCTATTGATTAGCTTTAGCTGCTGAAGCAAATCCTAAGGTAAATATAATAACAATGAGAAAAAACAAATGAGAAAGATTTAAAATGTGAAGTTTTTGTTACGGGGGGCCTGGGGAGGCGCACCGAAAAAAGGAGAAATAACGGACTCAAGTGCGGGGGTCTACACCAAACGACCCAAAGGAGGGAGAACGTAAAAGAAATCCCGTCACTGAGCGGGGGGGCTACCGAAGGCGGCCCGTCACGGGATTCGAGACCAGAGTCACAGTCTCCGGCGGTGGGAAAGCTACCGCTGCACCACGGATTCTGTGACCTGAAAAGAGGAAATGATGGCAATAAGCCTACGGGCAAACTAAGGAGTCACTTCCTGGCGATCTCAAACAAAAGCGGATTATTATTAATAAGGGTAAATCCTTTATTAAAAAAAGGAAAATGAAAGGCAAAGAAAAAAGCGGGAATGAACCCGTCAGAGCTCTACACTGAGCTGAAGGGAAAAAACGGACGCACAGCACTCAGAGCGCGAGCGAGCGTTGTGTGTGCGTGGGAAAACTCTCTGTGCAGAGAGCTGGCTGTGTGTGTATGGGGGAGGGCAGCACGGTGAGCACACGCCTGCCGCGCGCTGAGTGTGACAGAGCTGGCTGTGTGTGTGTGTGCCTGTTGCGCTCTGTGCGTGCGCTGTGTGTGTGTGTGTGTGTGGCGAGCGACTGCGCATGTGCCCGGGGTTTCAGCGAGCCAGGCGCAATCGGCGCGTCTCGAGAACGCAAGGCACGCATTCCAAAGCCCAGGGAAAGAAAGGCTATCCTTGGCCCGGGGTGCAGTAAGCACCGGATAACGCCGGAGACAATAGGACCCGCGACAGTAGCTTACCAACGTCCCGAGGGAACGGGGAGAAGCGGAAGATGGCCGCGGGCGTCTCGGGCTGAAGAGAGACGGAGGTTAGTGGCGTTACCCCAACTTTCCCTAACCTAACCGGCTAAGGCCCTAGCAGTTACCTCAAGGCTTTTGCCTCTACCACATCCCGCCTCCTGTGCGACACGGGATTACCACTATCCTTAAACCGGTAACGCCAGACAAAAAAACTCTCAGAAAACGTCGCGTGGATAGCGAGATAGTGCACCGAAGGCCGGCATTAGGAAGCTCATTTTATAGGGGGCCGGCCGCGGCGTTTAGCGGTCCCGCGGCGACCCCTAGGGGCGGGAATGCGCCCCCTGATAGTTTTAGCTGAATAATAAGATTCATGATGGTTTGGTTCAGATGTTTTAGGTTCTCCATAATTTAATATACTCCAGTTGGACCAATATTCTGACCTTTAGTAATAATGTCAGGAAATCAGGGAGACAGAAACCATGATGGACCGACATCTTGTATTTTCTGTCAGAGAAATTCCTGAAATTTAGTGAACTCTATCTGCTTGATATTTTTCTCTATGATGTGACAGAGCTTCCTGCTGTAACTGTAGCTTATTGTAGATTAATAAACAGGAGACACAATAAAGTAATAAAGAAAAGAGCATCTAGAGAATGAATATGATGTGATGTTTTATATTGGCTGTGTCCTCTGTGTTGCAGGATGAGGATGAAGATCCTGACTCTGTAAATTATGCTGCTCTACAGCTTTCTGAGAGAAACAAAAACAAGAGAGCAGGAAGAAATGTTGAAATGGCCGATCCACATGTAGTTTACTCTTCTGTCAGACACTAGCTTATTAACATAAGTAACAGGCTTACATATCTTTTTTCTTTATTTTTCTTTCTGAAAGCATGCTTATAATTGATCAGGAGAGTTATTTTATTAAATCTGATGAAAGCAAGTTTGGTCATGTTTTATTTTTGTTATTGGCTCAGATCAATACAGAAGATAAATATGAAAGATTACAAACACTTCAAGGCTGTAATGTAACATGGTTACTGACAGTTACTGATTAGGAATTAATTACTAAATAAAGAAATTCAATATTGAGTTTTATTTTAAAACTTTAGTAAGTAAGAATAAGTAAGAGCTTATTTAAAAAATACAAATGTATTGGTTTTAACATCTCAGGTTACATTGACAGACATAATATACCATAACCTGTGTATGTAGTTTGATTAATGCTGTGTGTAGTGTCCAGTAAATACATGTGTAATATGAAATACACACATACTGTGGCTGTATATCATATACAGTACTGTGCAAAAGTCTTAGGCCATCTTTACATTAGATATGACATTGTTTTAGCACTGGTATACTAACCACATATAATTATTTATCACATATAATTATTATTTCTTTAAAATTTAAATATGTATTAGAAAATACAGATGATTTGTATGCAGTATTAAAACAAAAAACTAAATAAAAAAGGCTACAGTGATAAGTATTTAGTGTGAGCTCCCTTACACTTGAGCAATAGCAGCCAAGTCGGCCCTTCTACAGTATGAAGATGGTCTTGATCAGTCTTCTGCAGTCTTCTACAGTCTTGATCAGGAATGCTTTTTGGAAGGGTAGCAGCCAAGAAACCAATTTCTTTCAGAATTGGAACAGGGTCAAAAGGCTAAGATGTGCTAAAGCTCATAAAGACTAGACTGAAGATCAGTGGAAAAGAGGATAATGGAGTGATGAATCCAAATCTTTCAAGAATGAGGTTTCTCCAGGTGCTGCACTACCACACTACCCTGATTTACCTAGGGTTCTCTGCTTAGGTGGATTAAATATGACACATAAAAATACACCCCCAAAAGCGAACTACTGATCTCAGTAAATAAAAAGTAAGAAGATATATAACTAAGGACACACTTTTGATTAACTAAATTACATTTTAATCACCAGCATGCCAGACATGCAGTGCATACTGGGAGCCTCTATGTATACCCCTCCCACTTGACATCAGCCAGGAAAGCTGCCCCCTCCAAGGGTCAGACCACACATCCCGATCTGCCTCTAGCCTCTGTTGGCGGCAGAAAATGGAGAGGATAGAGTGAGATGGAGAAAGATGATCTGCTGTGGCGATCCCTAACAGGAGAGGTCAATACAAGAAGAAGAAGAAGCAGCAGAAGAAGGAGAAGGCTGTCTGTAGTACTATCGACATATTCTGTATTCTCATTAGATTACTTTTGACAGCAACAACAACAAAATCATTAGCAGGATCTTCAGCCACAACTACATTGGATTTTTTTTTTCTTGATTTCATTTTTAAGCAGAATATATTTAAAATATATTCGCATAAAATCAAAATATATTCTCACAAATTAATAAATTGACTGCATTTTGTACCTAATTACCTAATTTTTAAATGTATTTTGGATTAAATACAAACACTTAATTTGTGGATAATGAATATATATTCTGTAACTACCTCATCTGTGGTTTCAGTGTAAATTTACGCCCTCTGCAGGACAAAAACCTCACTGAATTCTAGCAGACTATCTTGTAGATAGTTTTCCATTCCCTAGAGTAATTGATGACGCGTTGAATCCTGATTTCTGATTGGTCAGAATGAAACGAAACTAACTTTCTGCTAACAGGGAACCAGCCTACCATTTTGTTAAAAGTGTGTTTTGTATCGGTACTGTATTCTTTCATCCGTTTATCATGCGTTTATAAACCTTTCCACCGCCAAAATTAATTCTGGGGATTTGTATCACGTGTTGTTTTTCTTTTTCTTACATGTTTACAGCACTGTATCTATTTACGTTTGGTTTCCTCCAGACATCAACGGGTAAGTACCACGGTAAAGTTAGTTTTATTTTCGATATTCGTTTTTCCGGCCTTAATAACTTTTGAACGAATGATGGTAGCCAGTAAACACTTACATATTCAGGACAGTACGATCACAGACAATGATGCACACCTCTTGTTTTTCGGTTTTAATGACATTTTATGTTCCCGTCTTTTTGT